>OU015753.1:105896473-105918919 GCA_907169655.1 Acomys percivali
TTGGGAAATGTAAGCAATGCACGTTCAGGAGAGGGTAATTAGAACACAGAATATGTGCAATTAGTTCTTTTAGTACAGTGACTTCTATTAGGAAGTGTCCTTCAGCTATGTCATTGCTCAGCCCTCTTATGAATCCCAAGGTCCATGCAGGCTTCTTAGGAGCTTTCTCTTTGTAGCACACTACCAGTGCATGGCTGTACCTTCCTTGGACCAACATCTGTTTTTTTTAAACTTTATTACATCTAATTCACAAAAAAATGCTCTTCTTTACTTTTTTGTCTTTGGTCAGCCATGAGTATATTTAGTCATAAGTATGAGTAATAAACCAAAAGAAGTATGCTAAAATGTATATAAAGCATTGAATGCCCTGTTAATTGTTCTCATGGCCTTTGTGACAAGAAAAGCAAACCTCTTCTCGAATTACTCTAGCCCGGTGGCACATGCTTTGGTCCTGGCATAGGAAGTTCTAGGGATGGGAACAGTATAGTATTGAGGCCTTTCCCTGATCCCAAAACAGCAGAAGGGCTACAGATGTTCAGAAAGAAGGGAATGTAGTTTCTGAATTCTGTGTGCACCACTGGACATTTTCTCATAACAGTTTTTATGTTTGCAGCAAACCCGCTGAGCCTTAATGCAATTTTATTAATAATTACTTCCAGGGGTTGCAAAAATATTATATTCCAGCTTTAGAAGCTCCAATGTCAGAAACTTTGTAGTGCATGCATTTTGTTAGAAGGCCAAAGATTTCTGCAGAAAAGACTAAGTCAATATTTGTTCTGATCTCAAGCTTAGCCTTCTTAAAGCCATCTGGTGCCTGTGGTTTAGATTACAGGGCACTCCAAGTAGAGATTTGTATATAATTGATTATCTGTGTGGGGAACTGAGCCACTGATGTATTCCTGCAAATGAGAGAGGATCAGAGTATCCTGGTGTCTAAAATGCTCTGCGAATATGATTAACCCAAGCTGGAAACAAACTTCTAAAAATTAGTTTACCAAGACTTATTTCAGCATAATTAATATATACTTGAGGTATTCTAGTTTCACTCTCTCACTATGAAAAAAAATACCATGACCGAAATTAAACTAGGAGAGGTATGTGTTGTTCTATTTTGTTTTATTCCAATGGCCCTGAAAGGTCACAGTCCAGCACTGAGGGAAGTTGGGGCAGGAACTCAAGCCATAACTTGAAGCAGGAACCACAGAAGAATGATGTTTCTTGCCTCAGGCTCAACCTCACACATAACTAGATTCCTCATATAGCCCAGGGTCACCCACCTTGGGAATGATGCTGCCACAGTAGACTGAAGCCTCCTATACTAATTAAAATTCTAGACAGTTCCACACAGACATGACCACCGGCCAATTTGTGTCATCAATTTCTCAATGTAGGCTTTCCCCTCAGACGGCTGTAGACTATGTTAGGTTTACAAGCAAAGCTAACTAGGCCAAAAGGATAGTGTGGGTTTAGTCAAATACATTCACGCTTAAATAGCACCATAATGAAGATACAGTGTGTTTCTGCCACCTTTAAATTTTCCTCAAGTTCTCTCTAGTAAGTTCTCCTTCATGCCCTGCTTAAAGCTGTCACTGACCTGCCTTCCAACATAAGACTGCATTTTCCTGCTCTTGCTCTCACACAGTAGGTCCTGCTTAGTTTACTCTGTGCCCATTTGCTGGTGGGTTTATATTTTGGTGCTTTGGTGGTCAGAAAAGACCTGCAGTGCTGTTCAATTTTTTCTTCAGTTTGTTAAGATGTGCTTTGTTGTTGTCCACTTGAAATATGACGTCTAAGGGTTGTTCTTCCGTCTCCGTCAGGTCTTCACACAAATGCCCTTCTTCACTGCAGGCTCTAATGGCAGCAGTGTGAAATGGCACCTTTTTGTTTTCTATATTTCCTAATTTTATCCTCAGTTTTCACCGCACTCCTTTAAATCTAACTTCCCAGTTTTCTGTGTTTCTTTATATGTTCCCCCTACACTTAAAGAGAACAGGGGATTTTGTGTGGTTCTAGTCAGTAGATTTATCTGTTTTGTTTTATTTGTTTTTATTTTCTCACTCTTAAGACAGTGTTCCAGCTGGTGGTCAAGTCAAGGCTTACTCTTGAATACAGGAGGTTTACTTTGGGCTTCCTTTGAATTCCTGCATTAATGGTGTAGCGCAAAACAAGTCAGCCCAAAATCTTTGTTCTTGTACAGATTTGTAAATAAAGGTGTGAATTTGAAGGGCTGCCCCTGTTGGTTGGAGGACAGGGGACTGTTCCCCATAGGCTGTCCTTCTGAGGTCTTGTCCGGTGCACTAATACAAGATCGTCACAGAGCCTCTGCACCCAGCTTTCTCTAAATAATGCCCTTTTGTTGCTTAAGGGCTAGATACCTATGCAGTTGCCGTATAATCAGAGCTTGACGGGAATGGAGAGGATAGCTCTATCTATCTTAGACAAATCCCTGTTATACTGAGGCGCTGGGGACCTCCACTTCTGAGCCTCGTTAGGAGCAGGAGGGCAAGCACACATCTTGGTAGGTAGCAACACCCCCCCTTGGGTACCTTTGGGTAAAGTGTTCCCCACTAGGTCTTTAGTCAGGATTTCCTCTCTGGGTTCTGTTTTCTAGCAATTGTTTGATAAAGAATCGCTCTCCTTTCCTTTGCTGATTTTATTATATCTCTTCTCTTATTGACATCTCGCTATAGTCTATGACAGTACAGATGAGGGCCATGTGTGCTTAATCCATCATCGCAGAAGGAAATGTTTTGCTGTGTTTTAAAAATCAATCAGGGTTCAGGCACAGGCTGGTCTTTCCTAGCTACCAAGTGCAGCCCAGTGCTGGCATCATGCCCTTTTCCTCCACCAGTTCTTACATAAACACCATGTCTCATGCTTTAAGGAAGATGTGCAATGTGCAAAGAGAACGTGTCTGCTCTGAGTGACAGCCCAAGGGTCTCGCTGTTTCCTGTGAACAAGAAAGATTTACCTTGAAATAATAAAATCTAAGAACTGTGTTCACAAAGCTACAGAGTGTTTCCTGGTTCCTAACCTCAGACTTCAGAGAATAGCAGTGGAGACCAAAGATGCATGTGCAATTTGGGAGATACAGGAATTCTTTATAGCACCAAGGAACATGACCAATCCAAATTACCACCAAATACTCTTACTTGAACTCTATCTTGTTTTGATACGCCTTTCCCATGTTAGTGGCAAGAGATTAACTTCTTCTTTTGGTACACATACAACAGAGGAAAACAGCTTATCAAATATGATAGGGGAGGACGCTCCATAGAAAAGAGGTCTTTAAGATGCATTAAAGACTGGCAAGTGAGTCTTTTACCCAATGGGTAGGAAAATGGTCACAGAAGTTTCCCCAGTATGAGCAATCACTACCTATCTCACGCTTCCCTGTGAAATGCACCTGCAGCTCCAGGCAAGTATTCAAAATGTTCATTACAGAAAGTTCTTAGGGCATCTATTTCATGCATGTCCTGGCTGGTGGACCACTAACTTCCTGGTCTTTTGGCCTAGTTATCCTGGCTGGACCTCTCGGCAGCTTGTTACCATGGGTTGAATGAGAATACAAGTTCTTAAGTACCTCATGCACAAAAGTCATAGAATAATATTTCAAGGTTGTGTGGTAAAAATGGAATAATTCATATAAAGGAACTAGATTCAAAATAAGTGTTCCATAATTGAAGAAATTGTTATTTCAATGGCTGTAGTCAACTATGCTTCTGAAATCCTTTTGTCCTTTTGTGTTAGACGTTATATTCCTTAAGCGGGAATTATTTGTGGTCTACATTATCCTTCAAGGCCTGTGGCTGAAGAAAACATACCTAAACCTTTCAAAAAGAATTCACCCATGTTGAAGGCTGTGGCTATGGGGATTTTTTTTCCTTCTTCTTCACTGTTTAGAAAGTAAAAACATGCTTATTTTGGTAGTATAACTGAATAACATTTAGCAAAATTACGTTAAAATATCCTCTAAGCAGCCCCAGGATGATAAAGAATTACTGTTTTAGTAATTCCTGAGTGATGGATAAAGCACCCCTCCTCGGCTTTTCCTGAAAAAGCACAGTGCTCTTGTGAAGGAACACTTTCGATAAATAACAAATAATTGGTAGCCAGAGTTGCTCAGGTTCCTTCAGTGGTCATCTCATTATGATAATCATTTCATAATGATACAGAATAAACATGTACAAAATATCTCCAAGATGTACACCAAACCATGGATATAATATACTCTCTCTTGTTTAAGCAGTAAACCCAGAGGTCTGATTTAAGAAAGCCACAGCAGTTACAGGAGATTTGTCTTAAGCTCTGACCTTAGAGTTAAAGCAAAGCACTAAAAGCAAATGGCAGGAGCACCACATGCAGGGTGGTGCTCACAGCGTGAGCTTTCAGTTCTGCTGAGGAGACCAGCGATTTTATGTTTTTGAAACCCATCATAGAAACTGACAGGCCTGAGGATATAAAAATAGAGGCAAGTCTTGTTAATTGGTACTTTATTTCTGAGTTGTTTCCCATATATAGGGAGAGTGAGGAGTAGGTGCAGAGGGTCCTCCTGCGGCCCTCACCGCACAACGCCCACTCCTCTATTATTGCTCTTGCAAAGCATGGTAAACCTCAGAAAAGCCTAGGCATCCACATACAAGGCCTTAGCGTAAACAGGGGTTCGCTCACCAGGGATCTGTGCTCTGCACGGTTTGGAAAAGGTGCACCACGCGCCTACTGTTGCAAAACCGTGCAGAGCAGTGTCAGCGACACAGAAGTTCTTCATCTGCCCCACCTAATCTCACCCCACTCCTTCTGAGCGTAGTGCCCTGGTCACGGGAGCCTTTTTTAGTTTTATATAGTGTACTTTGTCAGAGTATCATAGGTTACATAACATGTAGTTTTTTCTGTAGCATGGCATCCTCTCTTTGCTTGGCCACATGATTTAAGGTTTCTTGTGTTTTCCTGTGGCTCGGTTTCTCTTCCCCAGGCCGTTTATTCCTGGGAGTTCCCTCCTGTGTTTTTCTATTCACTCACTGGAAGACATGCTGATTGCTTCTTCAAAGTTTTGATAATTATGAGCAAATCCCCTGTGGGCACTCAGGAATAGGCATCCCTGTGAAAATATGTTGCTAGCGCATTTGAATAATTACCAAGTAGCTGGCTGGTGAATGCACTGCTAAAGTCCTATTTAATTTTGTGAGAAGTAGTCAAAGTGTTTCCCAGGATGGATCTATCATCTTGAACGTGTTTTAGTAGTAAGAAAGAAGTCAATGCTTTTAGTGGTTTTATGTTCTGGACTTGGGCTACTATTATAGTTACAGTTATGTTGTTTAAATTCGGAATTTCTTAATGATATATGGTGCTGAACATATCTTCACATGTGTGTTTTCCTTGTGACTATTTGCTTTGATGATGAGTTATCATGTGCATAAATACATACATTTCAATTGGTAAGTTGGGTTGTTAGTTTTCTGGTTGAGTACTGAAAGATTTTTATCTGTTTTTAGTATCAGATTTTTTACAAAATGACATTTTTAAATTCCTTTTTAGAGCTTGTGAATTGCCTTTTTCACTTTTTTTTTACATTGACCCTCAAAAAGAAGGAATTTAAATTTTTAATAATGTCTGATCTAGTAATATATGTAGAGCCAAATCTAAAACTGCTTTTGTCATCTTTGTTATGTCACATAGTCTACACTGTGTATAATACATTAAAGTTGAAAAAGGATGTACTTGTCCCCTTCATCAGACTGCTTAGTAAGTTTTATGAAAACAAATATCATGATAAAAGATCAAATATTGTGACCTTTTGTGTTTAGTTCTGCTTCTGAGTAGGGTTTCACATTTTCAGTGTTATTTATTTTTCATTGTGGCTTTTGTTCTTTCTATCTAGTTTCTGTGTACTTTTTTAGTGGTGTGTCTGTACCTTTATACAGCCGCTGTCTTTGGGTTGAGCCCAGGGCGATGCCTATGAGCAAGCTTTTTGAAACATTTCTGCCCCTGATGGAGTAATCTAAATATAAAACATGCTTCTCTTGCTTAAAGTCCTCCCCTGGGTCACCCTCTGGGGTCAGGATGTATGTTCCCTTTTTCTTCCCTTCCTGCTTCTTGCCTCTGGAAAATCATGTCATCATGTCGAATGTCATAGGCACAGCGTGTTGTACGTTCTTGGCACCATTCTACGCTTCATATGCTTGTTAGAATTGGCCATCGCAAATATGGCCCCAAGTGCCTCGAGAGGCACAAGTCCCACATGCAAGTGAGGGATGTGCAGTTGGACAGGTGGTCCTTGTTACCTTTTGTAGTGTGTAAATAACTTTGCTTTCTTTGTAAAAAGAAAAGTAAATCATGACTTTTTTTAAGGGAATAGCTCATGAGCATATTAGCACCTCTGATTAGAAAACTCTTGCTGTCAGTTTAAGATGGAAGTATGTAGTCTCTCCCAAGAACCTTTGGTTCTTCACAGTAAACCTAATATGTTAAAGTATTTCTAAATTACTGCAAACCTCACTTTCTTCTCTTATGAAAACAAAATGATTGTGATACTCACATTAAAATACTATAAAATCAGCTAATACAATTAATACCCAAAAGCTCTAACTCCAAAGCATTTGAAATACAAGATATTAGAAATAACTTCCACAAAATTATTTGTGAATTCATGAGTTCTCAAACTTAACTTTTATGAAAAGGAAGCTTAACTATTTACTGAGCTGTGGCTTTCTGTCCCAAACATGGCTGATTAGATACAGTTTTCATGTGGCTCTGTCAGAAGCACTCACCTTTGCTACCACTGTTGATAGTGTCAAGCAAGACCGGACTCCACCCAGCTAGCATGTGCTCATGAAAGTAGCCCTCAGCTACCAGCCTTCTCAGAGTTTGGCCTCATCAGAACAATTACCTTCATACAAACCCAAACCCTTTACCACTGCCAACAAATAGCTCATCCACCTAGAGCTTAAAGGAAAGAAATTCTCAGTTAGACTCTGTAGTACTTTAAGCCTTGCCTTTCCCTTGATGATTTCTGGAGGGTAAACTGAGGTATGTAGATCTTACACCACACCTAAACCTTCCTTCTTATATGTCCTGTTTTGTTCCCTTCACATTGCCCCTATCAATTAAAATGACCTTCTCTAATTACCTTCCTCCTTGCTTTCATCCATCTTGGAGTCTATTTCTCTCTAACACTAGAGAGTCAAATGAGAACGGAGAACAACCAGAGCACAGGACTGTTTCCCGTAGCCTCCAGAGCCGTAAGACATTGTGGCTATTCAGTGAGAGTCGTGAGGCCCCAAGTCTCTACCATAGGAAGCTAATAAACTGTGGGCACATTGTGCAGTTCGTCACTCATCAAATCATGTCTCTGGGAATCGAAACATCTATAGTTCTTGACACATGCTCTCTCTCCTGTTTCACCCATCTAGGGTTGGAAGCTGCCTACACCTCACATTAGGTCCCAGCCCATTCAAGAGCAGGGTTGCATGCCATAGGCTAGGGGCAGGACAGAGAGTAGCAAGCCATCCTCACATGCAAAGCTATTCTCAGCAGCATCTGTTCTGAGGTTGGACACCATATGATTTCTCTCTCTTGTGGTAACTTTTCTGCTTTATTTATTTGCCCTTCCATGTGTTCTACTCTTATAACTATCTATATGTAGCATTTTTGATGATTCATTTAATGTGTCTTTATCGTGTTTTATTATAAAAGCCCTTTAGCCTTTTTCTGGACATTCCTGTAACTACTATTGGGGAAGTAGTGATAAATACATTATTTTCTGAGTCTGTGAATACATTCTGCAGGGCAACAATATTACTAAGAGGGAATATTCAAAGATTCAGATGAAGTTAAATGCAGATAAGAGTGCATCATTAAGGCACAGAGCCATTTTTGCTTTGCTAGTGTAATGTAATAAATGATAGGAAAATCCTCCTGCCAGAAGTCTTTGTTATTTCGCATAAAAACATTTCTAAATTGTCTTTCAACCAGAACTAATGTATATAATAAAAAATGCAGTGGCAATGAAGTTGGCAACTGTGTCTTAATGAATATGTGCTGTGAAAAATGTGCATAATTGACAGCGTTGGAAACACTGGCTCTAGTAGCAGACACAGCCCCAGACGCTCACTTCCAGACCCTTTCCACTGTCCCTCTGGACAGGCAGGGTTTGACATATGAAAAGGCAATTAAATCTGTTTAGCTTGTGCAAAGATGAGAATAAGGCTGTGCTGAGTCCCCATAAGGACAGACATTAGATTTATTTTGTTTTTGTTCTTTAAAAAAAAAAAAAAGACATTTCTTTTTCTTTCTTGGCAATGGAATCCCTCAACTGAGATATTGGTTTTCCTCGAGGTGTCACTCAACCAGAGAGTGTTTTTCAGTCCTGCAAGAAAATTTAAAATGCTTCTGTTGATGGAATAAGTAAGAACACAGGAAAAGCTTCTCACCCATTTAAATCAGCATTATGGTCTCAGCCTGAAAATTTGCTAACACCCTTTTCCCCAGAGGTTCGTGTGGCAGGTCATCTGGCACATAATACAGAGGGCTGCTGGAGTTCAAGTTGGATCTCTATTTTGCCAGGAGATGGGAATCAAGCAGGGGGCAAGGTGCTAAATGGAAGAGTTATTCAGTACACTGACCAGCACGGGCTTCTGGGAGTTATTACAAAAGAGGCATTGAAACCACGGGCTCTGTGCACAGCGGGGGGTAAGGAGGGCAAGGAGGATAATAGCCGATGTTAGGAGCAAGAGAAAAGGAGCGGTTTGGTTTGATCATTGCCTTACAGCTTGGCTTTCCGTCTCCTCCACAGCAATCTTAGCGATCTGTGTTGCAGAAAAAAAGTATTATCACAGGCAGGCAGACAATGTGATATACACCACCAAAATAACTGTAGCTGACAAGGTTCTGTAAGGAAGGAGGCAGGCTTTTCTGATGCAAGGGTGTTAATTTGAAAAAGGCAACAATAACAACAATGGCCACAATGATTGTGTCCATGCCCCCAGAGAACAAGCAGGCCCAAGGGTCAGTGAAACACGTGAATACAGTTAGTGATAGCTCAAGAAAGATAAACATTGTGTTGTTTTTCTCAAAGAAGAGAAACCTAGATCCAGGAGATTATGGACCTTCCCAGGTCACAGTGCCTGTAAATAGGTAATCTGAATTCTAGGCTATTATGGAGGCTCAAGTGCAGGCGCTTCAGCTCCAGGGACTGTTGCCCTAGCATACTTATTTCTGTAAGTATGGTACTGAGAACTTTTTACAATGAAAATGACAGAATCCTTGTGGAGCACTTGGATTTTGGTGAATAAATACAGATATAAATATACATATGCCTCTTGATTTTCTGTGGGATTATATCCCAATAATGCAACTGTAATCTGAAAACGTGTAGGTAGAAAACACATGGAATAGCCCTAGCCTATGGAGGAGGATCATCACTAGGCAGCATGCTACACTGTAGGATGTTTGTATGCCCTCTGTGGGGGATGGGCGGTGTGGGAGTCGTGCCAGGGGCCTTGTTACTCAATTTGTCACTCTAAAAGCAAACTGCATTACACAACACTATAAATAGTATTAGTAGTTTAAAATCTGGAGAATAGATTCTTTAGAATTCAGGGTTCTCTGCTTCATAGTAAGATTAACAATGTTAAAACTGTAACAAGGGCAGTTGAAGGTCCCCTGTATAGCTCATAAAGCTTAAATATATTATAATTTTATTTGACATCAAAAATGTATGCTTTTCTATTTTTTCCTTGGCAACTTTTAGAAGAAATAGTTTAGTTTGGGGGGGGAGCTCTTACACTTTCAGATGGGCAGAGTCCACGACCACATGGTGAAAGGCCAGGGGAGGCATGGCAGCAAGCAAGCAGGCATGGTGCCAGATCAGTACCTGAAAGCTCACATCTTATTCACAAGTAAGAGGCAGAAAGAGCTAACTGGGAATGGTATGGGCTTTCGAAAGCACAAAGCCCACTCCAGTGACTTCCTGTAACCTTCAGTTATCTCCTGTGCCAATGTGTTCCAGGCTCTTCCTCACTTTTCCTTCTAACAGATTTACTGTCTCTGGATTTATGTTGAGGTCTTTAATCCACTTGGACTTGGGTTTTGTGCATGGTGATAAATACAGATCTACTTGCATTTTTCTATGATTAGACATCTAGTTAGACCAGCAACGTTTGTTGAAGACGCTATCCTTTTTCCATTAAGTAGATTTGGGTCTCTGTCAAAAATCAAGTGTCCATAGGCATGTGGATTTATTTCTGCGTCTGTTGCTTTATAGTACAGCTTGAGATCAGGGACAGAGATTCCCTTAGGAGGTTCTTTTATTGTACAGGATTGTTTTAGCTATTCTGGTTTTTTTCTTTTCCATATGAAGTTCAGATTTGATCTTTCAATGCCTTTAAAAATTGTGTAGCTATTTTGATAGGGATTACATTGAATCTGTAAATTTTGGTAAGATGGACATTTTTACTATGTTAATTCTCCCGATGCACGAACAAGAGAGATCTTTCCATCTTCTGATGTCATCTTCAATCTCCTTCTTCAGAGATTTGAAGTTTTTTTCAAACAATTCTTTCACTTGCCTGGTTAGACTTACTCCTAGATACTTTAATTTAATTGTGGCTATCATGAGGGTATAGTTTCTCTCATTTCTTTGTCAGCATGATCTTCATTTTTGTATACAGGACATCTACTGAATTTTTTGAGTTAATTTTGTATCCAATCAATTTGCTGAAGGTATTTATCAGCTATAGGAGTTCTCTGGTGGAATTGTGGAGGTGACTTATGTACACTATCATATCATCTACAAATAGGGATTTGACTTCTTCCTTTCCCATTTGGATCCCCTTGATCTCCTTTTGATGTCTTATTGCTCTGGCTAGAACTTCAAGAACAATATTGAAGAGATATGGAGAAAGTGGACAGCCTTGTCTGGTCCATGATTTTAGAGGAATTTAATTGTGTTTCTCTCAATTTAATTTGATGTTGGCTATTGGCTTGCTGTATATCGCCTTTATTATGTTTAGGTGTAGGCCTTGTATTCCTGATCTCTCCAAAACTTTAAACATGTTGGATTTTGCCGAATGCTTTTTAGACATCTAAGGAGATGATCATATGATTTTTTTTCTTTCAGTTTGTTTATATGGTATGTTACATTGATCGATTTCTATGTATTGAACCATCTATGCATGCCTGGAATGAAGCCTACTTGGTCATGGTGAATGATATCTTTTATGTGTTCTTGGATTCGGTTTGCGAGTATTTTATTGAGTAGTTTTGCATCCATGTTCATAAGAGAAACTGGTCTGAATTTATCTTTATTTGTTGTATCTTTGTGAGGTATAGCTATCAAAGTGACTGTGGCCTCATAGAATGAGTTTGGTAATGTCCCATCCATTTCTATTTTGTGGAGTAGCTTTAAGACTATTGGTATTAGTTCCTCTTTGAATGTTGAGTAGAATTAAGTACTGTATCCATCTGGCCCTGGGCTTTTCTTGGTTGGGAGACTTTTAATGACTGCTTCTATTTCTGTAGGAGAAATAGGACTATTTAGTTTGTTCACGGGATCTTGTTTCAAATTTGGCAAGTGGAATTGATCAAGAAAAATGTACATTTCCCTTTAATTTTTTAAATGTTGTGGCATATAAGACTTTGAAGTAGGACCTGATGATTCTTTGTGTTTCTTCTGCGTCTGTTGTTACGTCTCCCTTTTCATTTCTGATTTTGTTGATTTGGATAGTGTCTCCCTGCCTTTTAGTTAGTTTGGCTAATAGTTTGTCTATCTTATTGATTTTCTCAAAGAACCAGCTGTTGGTTTGTTGATTCTTTGAATTGTTCTCTTTGTTTCCAACTCGTTGATTTCAGCCCTGAGTTTTATAATTTCCAGTCATCTACTCCTCTTGGGTGTTTCTGCTTTTTTTTTTCCTAGAGTTTCCAGGTGTGTCATTAAGTTGCCTATATAAGATGTTTCCAATTTATTTATGAAAGCACTTAGTGCTATGAATTTTCCTCTTAGCACTGCTTTCAATATGTCCCATAAGTTTGAGTATGTTGTACCTTCATTTTCATTGAATTTTAGGAAGCCCTTAATTATTTCTCTATTTCTTTCCTGACCCAGTTGTCATTAAGTAGAGTTGTTTAATTTCCATGTGTGTAGGCTTTTTGCTATTTCTGTTGTTGTTGAGGTCCAGCTTTAGTCCTTGGGGATCTGATAGGATACAATGCATTATTTCAATCTTCTTATATCTGTTAAAGGTTGCTTTGTGACCTACTATATGATCAGTTTTGGAGAGGGTTCCATGAAGTACTGAGAAGAAAGTGTGACCTTTTGTGTTTGGGTGAGAAGTTCTGCAGATATCTGTTAGATCCATTTGACTCGTGACATTGGTTAGTGCATGATTTCTCAGTTTAGTTTCTGTTTAGTTGACCTGTCCTTTGGTGAAAGTGGGGTGTTGATGTCTCCCACTATTAATGTGTGGAGATCGATGTGTGGTTTAAGATTTGTTAACATTTCTTTTACAAAAAATGTGGGTGCTCCTGTATTGGGGGCATAGATGTTCAGAATTGTGAAGTCATCTTGGTTGAATTTACTTTTGATGAGTATGAAGCATCCTTC
This sequence comes from Acomys percivali, assembly GCA_907169655.1. NCBI lineage: Eukaryota > Metazoa > Chordata > Mammalia > Rodentia > Muridae > Acomys > Acomys percivali. Next base: position 105,909,072 of record OU015753.1, read on the forward strand.
CTCATCTCTTTTGACTAATTTTGGTTGCAAGTCTATTTTATTAGGCATTGAAATGGCTACAGAGCTTGCTTCTTTTGTTTGTTTGCTTGGAATATTTTTTTCCAGCCTTTTACCCTGAGATAATGTCTATCATTGTGTCTGAGATGTATTTCTTGAATGCAGAAGAATGTTGGGTCTTGTTTATGCATCCATTCAGTTAATCTGTGTATTTTTATTAAGGAATTGAGACGATTTATGCTAAGTGATATTAATGGCCAGTGACTGTTAAGTCCCTTCATTGTGATGTTGGTTGTGGTAGAGTAGTAGTAATCTGTTTCCTGTGTTATGTTGGTAGTAGTTTGTCACTTTAGGTTGGACTTTTCGCTCTAGTAACTTCTGTAGGGCCAGATTTGTGGATAGCTACTGTTTGAAATTGTTTTTGTCATGGAATATCTTGTTTTCTCCACCAATGGTTATTGAAAGTTTCATTGGATATAGTAGTCTGGACTGGAATCTGTGGCCTCTTTGAATTTGAAGGACCTTTGCCAACGCCCTTCTCACTTTTATGGTTCTCTGCCAAGAAGTCGAGTGTAATTCTGATAGGTTTGCCCCTGAGGCTTTCTGTTGCCTGGATGGGCAGTATGAGGTCAGATATACCCTCTTCCCTGGCTTCTCTCCAGGCCAGAAGAGCCACATGATGGTGCTTCACTGCCCATAGTTCAGTCCCAGAAACCTAGTCCATGATAGAGTGCACGACTGCAGCTCGCAGGCAGGTATGGGTCCTGACTCTGGGGGCCAGTTGGATGGCCCGAGGCTGGACACACCCTTGCTCTGCACTGTGTATACCCCTATCACCTAGGGATCTCTAGGTCTTTCAGTCTGTGGCTCCCAGCTGGGTCCCTAGGCTCTGTCCTGCTGATCAGATACTATGTGTGGTCAGCACCGCCATCTTTGATCTCCCGTATTCTTTTCTTAAAGTCCGGCATTTTCTTTGATACATAGCTTAGTATAAAAATAGAGAATTATAAAAATTCAGGCTATCTACACACTTTGACATTAAAATCTACTTACAATGTATTAATGCTTTGTACTTTGTGTAAAACTCTCCATGTACTGTACCAAGGCTTACATGAGCACATGTGTATGCTCTTTCTGGGCGTGTCTATCTTTCTAGGAATATTTACATGCACTTATATCTCTGTTTGTCTTTCTCCATCTTCTCTATAGTCTAACATCTAGAGATTTAAAGAGAAGAGAGAAAGGAACACAAAGAAAATACATACAATACAATGAAAATACATACAGAAAGAATATTACTATGAGGAAAACAAATTAACAAAACATACTAGCTACTTATTGATGCTTATGAACCATTTTTATCTATTTGTGAATGTGACTATGATATTTTCATTGTAAATTCAGAGACAGACAGACAGACAGACACACGGACAGATTATAGATAGAATGGTTTATCTATGAGTTAAATAATGCTGCACTTGGGTGCTTGGAGAACGACCATGAGAATGCAACCTGCAGTAGTTCATCATTGGAGTGGCTTTCCCCCCACCCCAAAAGGACAACTGTCATGATCAGAATGTATTTCTAATTGTTATAATTAGAGGCCTGTGCAAGTTCCACACCCATGTTCCCATGAAATGACATATAAGAATAAATTAGCTTAGTATGTTGTAGAAAAATTAGTTTATTAGCTTTTGTACACTCTTAAATTATTCCATAATATTCAAGTCTAGAAAATCTATAACTGGATGGAGGTGTGTTTTATTTTCTTAAATCAGATCCCAATATTGGGATGATATGTAGCTATGACCAAACCACCTCAGGAAGGTCCAGTCAGAAACATGTCATATATGAAACAAATTCACAGTCATATTCTAATTAACCTGTTTATACCTAAGAGAGTAATTAAGCCAAACACACAGTTTCAGCTAGAGGAGTTGAGAGCTGTAGGGTCCTCTGTGATAAGTTAACTTCACAAACAGAGATCATGGCTCAAAAGTAAGATGTTTGGAGAGTGATGGCTCCTTTGTAAGTTAAGTCTTTAGAAGGGATGCACTCTACAATTTCTTTAAATAAGTCTCTTCCATGCATAGATATGAATTAATCTATGCACATTTGGCTAAGATGCAACTTTTCTAGAACTCACACAGAGTATGAATCAAGGTATAACCAAAACACAAAGTTCCGAATGTCCCGTTATGTGCCTGAACTATTCAGTAGCAAATTACTTCAGCACATTTAAGAAAATCGACCTGAACGTACATTATGGCGCAACCTGTAGTCATTTATTACTCCCAAACTTTGAAACACGACTCTTCCTGTGTGGAAGGCTGTAGAAGAAGAGAAATAACAGAAACTCTAGGAGGGCGGAAGTGTGAAAAAGTCAACATCTTGTTATTTGACTATTCTAAGGAGAAATTCAGACACTGAGAATTGTGTTTCATTTCTATTCTTAACACAGTATAAGAAATAGACTTTAATGCATCAAATCAGGAGACCGAGGGAGCTGTTTGCGAAGTTGAACAACAGTGGCAGGAAGGTTTGTATCAAGATAAGGTGATGGGGCATAAATTTGTAGTTCTCAGTCTCAGATTAAGAAGTTTGGGAGAAAAAGAAGGCTCAATGAAACCTCAGAAATTTTTAGATTGACCACTTGAAGGGAAAATTCAGCTTCCTATGCAAGCCAGATGGAGGAAGTGTTAATGTGAATGAGAAAAACTCTATTATGGCCATAGAAAGTGTGAAATGCCTGGTAAGTATAAAATGGAGGTGTTAAAGATGATTGTGTCTTGTCCCTGGCGATGTGAAAGTTCTAGCAGAACCTTGGAGAGAGCCCTCTGGGTACATGTGGGAGGGCGCTTGTATATTGAGACACTGGTGAGTGAAACTCATGCCAAATATGGGTGGCACCACTCCACAGACCGTAAAGCTGAGCTGAGCTGAGCATTGCACTCATTCTCTGCTTCCTGACTGTGCACACAGTGGGACTGCCAGCTCACTCTCTGGCCTCCGTGACCTGACTGTGCACACAGTGGGACTGCCGGCTCACTCTCTGACCTCCATGACCTGCCTTCACAGGTTGTGCCCCTGTACCATGAGACAAAATAAGTATCTCCCAATTAAGTAACTTTTGTCAGGTATCTTATCATAATAGTGATAAAACATTTAACTAGTTTTAACTAGTTAACTAGTGTAAATATGTAGGTATGCAGTTAAGACTTGTAAAATAAATCTGTATTCCTACCAGCTGTAGATATTTAAGAAGAGTCAGAGACTGAACAGTAGGGTCTGTCTGTGTATGTGTGTGTGTGTGTGTGTGTATGTGTGTGTGTGTGTTGTGTGTATACAATCATTTGAATATAGACAACAAAGATCTGAAAAAAATTGAAACTGATAATAGAATTTTAATAGAAAGAGAAACTAAGAAATGATTGAGAAGGAACAGTACCTAGTGACCAAATTGTTGCAGTGTGTTGTGTCTCAGAAATCAGGTGAGAACATATTTCTAGAACGACACATACATAATTATCAATTCTTATTTCAAAGAAGAAGTTAGACATGGGATGGTTCATTTGAAATAGTACTAAGCCAGGTGCTGTCAGTCAGAAACTTCATTTGAGATGTGCTCAGATCCACTTTGCTCTGAAGTTCATTGGCGAATCGTTACATATCTTTTTGTAAATCGTAGCCACATACCAGCTTGCTCTATTGAAAACTTCCTTTTTTGGCATCCTTAAGACTCAGGTCAAATACTAGCTTGTCCTTTTGTGATTCCAACAGTGAGAGCTTGTCCAGTCCTGCCTGGACATCAATCTCCAGTGAAGTACTGGTTTATTTCTGTCCTTTGAATTTAGATAGCACATCATAGTCATAGTTGGGGGGGGTGTAAATCACACTGAAAGGTTAGGTCTAATACTGTGATCACTGGGAAAGCGCAGAAAAGGAAATGATACTACGTCCTCTCCATCTCTATGAGCCTGATTAGCCTACAGAGTTCCAAATGGCTGGTGTAACATAAACCCTCAGTTTCAGCATCTGTGATGGTCTGCACAGTTATAGATAACCTGCAAATTTCATCCAATAGTCATTTTACCTTGATCCTCCATCAGTCTTGCTTCCTTGAAAGATATATATTGTATACATTTACTATGAAGGTACATCTACTGATTTCAGCATCATAGCCAGGAGCTAAGACTGAGCTAATGATGATATTTCTTATGAACTTAGAGCTGGCCGTGTCATAGTGGTCCTAAGAGGTAACTGCGAACAGGCGTATCCCTGAGGATCCTGGTTGGACCTCCAGGTAGACTCTCCAACTCTCTCTCTCACCAGCCTGCTTTGTTACGGAGAATGCATGGGTGTTGAAATCCACCTCACGGTCTTCCCTGGTCCCTCTATGCACTTTCTGTATTTAACTGTTCCTACCAGAAGAGAAATCGGTGAGACACCTGCTTCCTAGATGTGTGGGCAGATCTTTCTGGGTTGGTCACTCATACCTCCCCGTGCATCTCTTTCTGCCCCTGGGTTCAGCTCTTTGCTGCCTCACTGTGGCTTGTCCAGAGCAAAGGCTCTGCCCTGGTTATAAACTAATTTGTGAGCAGTCCTACTCCTAAGGCCTCTCCATGCGCTCAGGCTTTATCTCCTCATGACCATCTTCATGAGTCTTCCTGATATATGTGATCATGGGGAACAAATTACAAATTATACTTTCTATAAAAATTAACTATATATAAATTGTGTTCTCCAAAAATAATGGTCTAATCAATAATACATTTATTAGTCCCTGATGATGTATTCCTCAATATACAATGAATTAATTCTCAGAATTAACTAGATACACTATCTCTGCACTAAGAAAGTTGGAATATGGAGACAAAGTATGAATCCAAAAAAAGGAAACACAAATTAGCATTTACTAATAATTCCAAAATGAGTAAATAAAGGCTACACATTTGTAAAACATACTGAGTACATTCTAAGCAAACTAGACTAGAGCTGAGAATGTGTTGTGCAGTTGTAGTGCATCATGGAACTAAAGAGCATCCACCAGACAGCGTGGCTTATTAGCATGCCGCCCCATTTCTGTCCTCCTCAGAGTCCATTGACAGAACCACAGTTGCAGCAAGAACCACTCTCAGATCGCAGAGTTGTTACAAGAGTGAGGAGATCCTAAGATGGTGAAACAAGCTAAATAATGCAGACAGATTTACATTTCTCAATCAGCATTCTGAGCATGTGACCGTGACAAATGTGACCTGTTTTCTGTTAGTGAAAGAGCTACATCGACTGATACAACTGACTCCACGGGCAGCTGCTGTCATCATTCAGAAAGGGAAAAAGGCCAATTTAATACTCTGTGGTTATTTTTAAATACTCACTATCTGGGTCTGACCCTGGACTAAGTGCTAATAAAATCAAGGTAAGGGAGATATTGTGTTGGCTTTCAGGATGGTTAATGTAATGGAAGATACAGGTTAATGCTCAGTTTCAATACCGAGCGGCCAGTGCTGGATAGCGAAGCGTAGATACAAAGGTCCCCGAAGAAAGGCACTGACAATTGATTTAGAGAGCTAAAGGAGAGGCATTAAAGGCTATGGTGTTTTAGTTGTGATGGCCACAGGTAACAAGGCATTAACTAAACAAGAATATTGCCCAAGCATGCAAGACCTGAGCATCCCGTTATTGAGGACTAGTGGGTAGCTTTGAGGAAGAAGGTTATGGCTATAATTAGAGAAAAAGTCCCAGATTTTGGTGGGAGCTGATCCATGAAGATGGTTTTCCATAAGAATGTTGCTTTCAAGAGAAGCTACTGAATTATTTTTATAAGGGGACAAAAATAAAAACCTTACTTTTGTTCATTATGGCAGTACATGCCAGATGCTTAGCAACTCAGAAACATGTAATTTATATGTCAAATTTTTAATCACTATTTTTTAAATTGATACCTCTGTATCTATGTTATAATAAAAAAAGCATACATATGGTAAGTATTTTCTTCGATTCAATCCAGAGTTTGAAATCTTAAAGAAATGCATTTGTGTTTTATATATGTGTGTTTCCTGGATGTCTGTGCCAAGAGAATCAAGAGAAGGGGACATGGCTCAGGGAACCACGCAGTTGAGGTGGAAATAGGAAAAGTTGGACAATGAAGTCTGGTTCTGTGAGGTGCTGCACTTTGGAGATGGCAACCTAACAACACCTGTAGTTACCTTCCCGTGACCTGGACCATATAAGACCGGTAAAAGTCCCAGTAGAGAGGAAGTTCAAGAGACCCCATACCTAATCAAGGAGTTCATGGCAATTGTTGCTGTTAGAGACCGAGGTTCAGTCTTGGGAGTGTGACCACTTGTAGGCTGCCTTGGGTCTAGTGAATGGATTGATAACTGTGCACATATGAACAGTTACTTGGACTAAGTGGGCTAGAGAAAAAGAAAAACAAAGATGAGGACACAGAGATGGGAGGGGGGAGAGGTGTGGAGGAGGGAAGTGCGTGGTTCAATGTGTTTGCAACCCTATCGGAGCAACAGCTAAAAGAACTGGTGAATGCAGTCGGCTAGCTCCTGCCATAGCCCCGCAGCACCCACAAGAGCGAGCTAAGCTGTCAGTAGGATCATTGCCCTCTATGGCAGGACCACATTCTGATAGCTGCCTAGCACTGGCTTCCTACTTTGGGAGAATCAGAAGCACAGGGAACTCTGGTGGGCTCGGAGCTGTGGGCACACTGATGATTCTCTCCCAGACTCAATGTAAGCATGGCAGGTCCCCAGAACTGAGACATCTGCATAATTTATAGTATAAACAAATATGCTTATATCGGGAAGGTGCTTGTGGTGTCACGTGTCTTTTCACCTGCTGCTTGCTTTTATTGATCTACTGTGCTATAAAGGATGGGTCCAGGGGAAAAATCAGTGTTAGGACACCAGCAGGGCCCCTGTAAGAATGTGGGGAAAAGAGAGCCTCTAGCTGTTTGAGGGTGCAGAGATTCTGGAAAGTGAGCAGGACCAAAGACCTAAGTGTGTAAGAATTATGTTCTTCTCAGCTGTCATTGGTACACCTCAGAAAACATAATGTCAAATCTCTACATACATAGGCTGAAAATAATTTATTCATCACCGGACACTCTCATTCTGAAGTGCACATATCAGCAGAACATGCCTGTTCCCCCTCTGTCTCAATGGTCTCTGCTTCTGACTTCTTTGAGCCTTTCCCCACCACACCACTACCTACGCACATACTGTTCTCTAACAAGACAGGAATACTGAGTGCTTCACAACACTGAGATCTTCCTACTTGAACCATTCCTTTTGAAGGCAAAACTGCTCTCCCAGTGGATTCTTTCACCACCACTCTGAGTAAAACCATTGGCGCATACCACAGCCAGAGACTTGCTGGCCTAAAACAAACAAACAAACAAACAAAAACAAAACAAAACAAAACAAAAAAACCAGAAGATGAGGTCATACAGAATTCAGAGGACCTCTGACCAAGGATGCCTCTGAGCAAGGATAAGGGGTTGCTTGTAAGACAGAGCAAAGGATGCCAGAGATGAACAGAGTGGTGCTAAGAAAGGGACTATTACTCAGCTTTAAAAATAAGGACATCTTAAAATTTGCAGGAGAATGGATGGAACTAGAACATATCCTGAGTGAAGTAACCAACACCCCACCCCCCCAAATACGTGTATTGTATGCACTGACTCATATGCGGATATGAGCCAGAAAGTACATGCTACAACCCACAATCCCAAAGAGGCTAAGTTAGGAGAGCAGGGGAAGGATGCTTGAATGTCACTCAGAAGGAGAAGTAAAATAGATGTGGAAGGAAAATGGAGAGGGGGGAGAACTGGGTAGGAGGAGGGGGGCAGGGGTGAAGGTTAGAAGTAGTGAGAGCAGGGGAGAGATGACTAGCCAAGTGAGAGAATGGAAGTCAGAGGCGGGGGAGTTGCCTCTACGAGCTGCCAGGGACCTGGATCGAGGGAGGCCTCAGGATCTATGGGGGATCACCCTAGCTGAGACTCCTAGCAATGAGGGATATGGAGCCTGAAGTGAGCCACCTCCTGTAACCAGGCAAGACTTCCAGAGAAGGGATAAGGGTGCCAACTCACCCACAGAACCCTTGACCCAAAATGTGCCCTGCCTACAATATCTGCAAGGACAAAGATGGAGCAAAGATTGAGGGAATGGTCAACCAAAAACTGGCCCAACTTGAGATCCATTAAAAGGGAGAGAATCATCCTCTAATACTATTAATGTTACTCTGCTGTGCTTATAGACAGGAGCCTAGCACAATTCCTCTGAGAGGCCTTCACCCTGCAGCTAATGGAAACAGATGTAGAGACCCACAGCTGAACATTAGCCAGAGCATGGGAAGTCCTATGGAAGAGGTAACAGAAAGAGCAAGGAACCAGAGGGGGCCATGGGCTCTACTAGAAGATATACAGAGGCAGCTAACCTGGGCCAGTGGGGGCTCACAGAGACTGAACTACCAACAAAAGAACATGCATGGGATGGCCCTAGTCCCACTGCACATATGTAGCAGATGGGCAGCTTGGCCTTCACATGATCTCCTAACAACTGACAAAGGGCCCACTCTGACTCTGTTGCCTGCCTTTGGATTTCATTCCCCTAACCAGGCAGCCTTGTGGGGCTCCAGTGGGAGAGGACGTGCCCGGTCCTGTAGCAACTTAATGTGCCAGAGTCCCTTGGTACCCACGGGGGACCTGTCCCTTCTCTGCGGAGAATGAGAGAGGAGAATGGTGGAACGGGATTCAAGGGGGGATTGGGAAGAGAGGAAAGCGGGGCTGTAATCAGGGTGTATAGTGAATAAACAAATTATAAAAAAGAAAGGATGGATTCCAGAGCTCTTGCAGAAGGATGAGCTACATTCTTCACCCAAAGATGCTGATACTTCACACACTAGTGGCTGGTTTTACAGTGGAAAGTTTTAAAATACAGTTAAAGCTAGAACATTACCATTTCATAGTACAGATCAAATATGTAAAGTACTAATGATTAGTGTCTCTTCACAAATGATCCAGTAAATGAGGTTTTTATTCTTCACCACTATTTTCATGACAAATGACATGAACATTTCTAGGTAAATGATACCAGTACCTGTCTTCAGATAGATCTGGACTGACAAGATGGCTGAGTGGTTAGAGGTGTTTACTGCCAAGACTGATGGCCAGAGTTTTGTCCCATGGACCACATATGTGGACGGACACACACACACACACTGATAACCACAAGAAAAAACAAGTGCAATAGATTTAGCATTCCTAGAACTGTCAGTTCAGAAGGAAATGTTTGATCTAGATACCTGATTTATTGACTAATGCAGATTTTCAGTTTTTGCTGAGTGAGAATGTTTTTCAAACTCTCTATATGCTGCAATGTGTTATTGGTGAGTGAACATGTGGCTCCAAGTAACAATCTTAATATGTTCTTAATAATCTGCACCTCCCATCACTGCAATGATATTTAAAAGAAGATACACCCCAAAGTATGCAATGATAAAATCTATAGCTGTGGACAACCCACCATTGACTAATACTGAGATGATTAACATGTGGACCACTCTATGATAAGTGAAGAGTCCAGGAATAAACACACTGAGTCTCTTACCTCAAAGATGCTTTCAGCCTGCTACTGTGAGTCTGTTCAGCATACATTGGATAACAATGAATGAGAACACAGCTAGCAAGCTCCGTAAGAACAAAGATGCCTCCATATTTGCTATGTCTCTTCACTACTTGGAAAAAATTCTCATACAGAATGCATTTGATTAATGTCTATTGGATGTCTGAAGGAGCATAAAATAAATAACAGCAGAATCCAAGGAATGAAGTATGC
>OU015753.1:105918929-105939942 GCA_907169655.1 Acomys percivali
TTTTTTTTTTTGAGAATTTGAGTCAACTGATAAGCAGGAAACTGTGATTAGAAAGAACCCGTTTGCTACAGTACAAAGATAATTTGATGAAAAGTTAAGCTATTTTAAATTAGTCATATTATTGCATAATTAGAAAACAGCCTTAAGTAATTGTTGACTAATTAGCCCTCACTCCTGGAAGGGCTGGTAAGGAAAAGGATGTAAACTGTAGAGTAGTGTCACCTTTGCTCATAATAGGGCTTCTACACTGACCAGGTGTTCAGAAGACTAAGTGCTTTCTAGTCACAGCCACCTGGTGTGATGCTAACAGGCAAAGGTGATGGTAAGGAAACATTTAGAACCACATTGCAAACAGTCACAGCCAAGAGAGAGTTCAACGACAAAATAAGTATTTTCTTGTGGCTATACAATTTTGTTTCATAAAAATAAACCACCTTATGTTAACTTTCCTTTCCTGTTGAATTGACTTTCTTCTTTAGTCTTACAGTTTTTAACTGACTATAGTAGTCAATAAACATTTGTTAAACCTACATCTGCCCTGGATGAGTCCAGGAATAAGAAAATAACCTGGAGATGGTTTCTCTCTAGTCTAGCAGACATTTAAAATATAAATGTGATCTCTACCTTTGAAGGCAAAGAAAGCTGGAAGGCATTAATGATTGAAACAGAGGCACACACATGTTCTTCATCATGCTTACTTTGATTCCATGAACTGAAACATGACAATTAAATATGGAAGTAGGTGTACATTTGAATCCATTCTCACATTCACTTAAGAAATGTCTATGTGTCTCGTATTTAGCAACTGTGCTTATTGAACACATGACTATAACTGTAAAACGTCAAACAGTAAGATGAGTTAGCATTAATTTCACACACACACAGTTATTATTTTGTTTAGTTCCTTCTTAAAAAGTATTGCTCAAGTCATTTGAAAAGCAAGAATAAGAAAATAAAAGGCACCACTTTAAAAATCCATCTTTAGAAGAGACTGCCATCTGTAGATGATGTGAGACTGAAGGCTTTGCCTGTATCACTGCACTCTGATCCTCCTCCTGTGTCCTGACTCCATCTTTTACTCTTATAAGTAAGCACTGTTTAGTAATAATAGGATTGTGTTCCGTGTAATGTTCAGTAAGTATGTGTTCTTATAATAGTCATATGAAATATCTATGTCTATTCCATGGATCACCTATGTCTTTATACAGATATATGTGTACATTTCAAAGTTATTTTTTGTTGTGGCTCCAAAATACTCTATGACATAAATGCCTAAAGTTTATTCAACATTTTTTCCATTAAGAAACTTTCAGTTAAATTTTATAAGAATAACACAATAAGTATACAAATGCAATTTTATTGTTTTTTTACTTTGAAATCAGACTGCTAAGGAACATTCTCTTTTGAAAATTTAAGTGAAAACTTGTCTTCTTTAAATACTTTCACTTGACTGTCTCAATAACTTATTTTACACTTATTTGTGGTAACCAGTTTTGAGTCAGACCCTATGCTATATGCCATATGCTATCTGGAATACTGAGTAAGATATACTCTAACCATAGAAACTCAAAGGGGAATTTTGAGATCAAGAAAGCAATTTTATACAATATGGCATTTCATGGAATAAAACAGACCAATGACTTGTCTGCTTTAAAGGGTGAGGATGCTCCCATGTAGATTTTTGTATTTAGAAACTACTGGAGATGCACCCCATGGGAGAGAGCCAACCCTGACACTATTAATGTTACTCTGCTGTGCTTGCAGACAGGAGACTAACATTACTGTCCTCTGAGAGGCTCCACACAGCAGGAAAGTGAAACAGATGCAGAGACCCACAATCAGACATTAGGCAGAGCTCAGGAGTCTTGTGGAAGGGTTGGGGAAAGGATATAGGGACCTGGAGAGGACAAGAACGTTACAGGAAGAAAACTCAACTAACCAAGGACCATGGTAGTTCAACGCCAACCAAAGTGCATGCATGCACTGGACCTAGGCCCCTACACTTATGTAGTTGATGGGCAGCTTAACTTCATGAGGGTCCCCTAGCAGTGGAAGGGGAATAATTCTGACATCAACTCTGTTGCCTGCTCTTGTGTCACTTCAGCTAGCTGAGATGCCTTGTTGAGCCTCAGTGGAAGAGGATGCACTTAATCCTGATGTTATTTGATGTGATTGGGTGGGTTGGTGGTAGTTGGGGCTTCCCTTTTCTGAGGAGAAGGGGGAGAGGGGAGAATAGGGTGAGAAAGTGTTACTGGGAGGAGCGGAAATGAAGGAAGGTCAGGAAAGGTTGGAATTCCACCCAGGTTCTCTCAATAGAACAGGTAGGTCAGAAAGACACATCTCTGATTTAATCCTCTTGATGATTACTGAAGAAGACAAAGCAGTCTCATAGCCCTCCATATTTCTGTCTTAAATTTAAGTCTTCTGGTCAAACTTCTCGACGAAAGTGATATCATTGGAGAGGCAGTGATGGAGGCTAAAGCAAGCTGCATGCTGCTGTCTGGGGTTGTCAGCATAAGAGCAGTGCAACCTCTGATCCAGAAGAGCTAGTAGAGACAAAATAAAATTAAGGGTTGTTTGTCAACTGCTTTACCTCCAACACCTTAAGTTGATATGATTTCTGGACACTGCCTCACCCAGATGACCTCAGTCTCGTTATGACTCAATTGTCATGCCACTTTACACACCGCAAAGGCCACCAGAACCAGCAGCATGGGATCTTCAGTGCTGGGCTTCGCAAGCCAGTAGCTCTGGTTTTGACCTTCTTCTACCTTGCATAGACATCCTCATTCTCCATGGATCAAAAGTTACTTATGCCCAAGGTAGCACCACAAACAGGAGCAATTGAACTAATTAATTAGTTCAAAAACAAACAAAAAAAAAAAACTGGGATTTATAAACTAGTCTGTTGAGGGGATATTTTAGAAAAGAAGAAGTCTCATGTCAGTGGACATATCCCCATTTCAAACATCACAAAAACAAACAAACAAACAAACAAAATCAAGACAGGACTTTCTCCCCATGATCCTCCAGACGCTGCTACTTTTATAGATTCCAGGCATTGGTCATCTTCCTCCTCTAAAATGTAAGCACTTACACTTTTGAAAGGTTATAGAGCCCATCGCTCATTCAAGAGACAAGACCAGGGTATCACATTGCCCTCAAATGACTCTTAAGAACTCTGTACGATGTAGCTCTCCTTGGCTATAGGAGGACATTTCATAGGAGGATAAATAGCTCCATATTTCTGCATCTTTATAGTTATTTACTCAGGCAATGGAAGTTCTCTGTGCAAGAAGAGAGAGGGTGGAGAAGTTTTGCCTGGTTTTCAGTGAGATGAGCAGTGTACATCTCTCACTGAATTCCAGGCATCAGACCACTTGCCAAGGTTGTTATGGATGATGGATGTGCCCTAGAAATCTTCCTTCTAATCTGGTGCCGAGTCTGCACAATTGTGAACAGATGCTGCTGTACCTGAACAGATGTTTGTGGAAAAGCACAGAGGTTGATTCAAAAGGATTGCAGGCAAACTTAGTAGAAACTCCGCCTGCATCGGAAGTCTCGCGCCCTGGTGATCCGTGGAGGGTCTGGGGATTTGGGAAGCATGCTAAAGGTCAGCACTAGAGCCTCAATTATCTTGATGCCCAGGTCTCCACTGATAGTGCCCTTCCATAAATTTACTATGAGGAATGGATTTACCCATCTAGCCAATAATGAAGTATAGTTGAGGAAACACTGAAAACAATTGATTTAGGCATCTCTACACACACCCAAAACCACTGATTTAAAAAAACAAACAAACACTGATTTAGGTAGGTATCCCCATCTGAAACCCCATAGTTAGACTATCTAAGAGCTCCAGGCAAACCAAATTAATCCCATTAGTTATAGCATTGCAATTGCTTTACAGCTACTGCCAAGAGTCTAAAGAAAACCTTCAATCACATTTTTGTGGAAAAGTTTAATTGTTCATGACATTCTCCCCTACTTGACTCTGTGACCTACCTCCCATATGTAATGACCAAGAAAATCTCTCTGCTGAAAATTACTGCAACACACCAATCATTTCCTTTTACATGCAGCACAAAGCTTTTCATCCAGTTGTTGCTTATTAGATGTGTGCTAAGTGAGTAAGTCTGCATGATGTTCCTTACTGTACCATGCATTTAAGTCAGTTCTCAGCTATAAATGCAACACTGTGCAAATGACCACAGGTGAGTGGCTTCAAACGGCAAACAGAGTGGAAGGGTTTCTGTTATTAAAAAGATAGACATCTTAACCGACATTAGGCTATGCTCCGGGCAGATACATAACAGCTCGTGTGAGCACCACACTGTATGCAATGTGCCACTGACAGCCAGAGAAGTGATAGCTCAGGAGCAATTCAAACAAGATAAGATTCTGGGCTCCCCTGCTGCTTTCATGTCAGAGAAAGACATGACAGATAGCCAACCATTCAAACGTAAAGGGACAGGAATATGTTCCTCCTATCAGCACCTTGGTTTATGACTACAGGTTATTGAAAAAGAACCTTTTTATCTGCGAACACAATTTAGTGGAAGTAGAATTAATTGAGATCCTCAGCACCTCTTCCGCAATGTGAGCATGCTCACCTCTACCCACAGGCAGGGGAGAAGCTGGGACGCTGCTGGGCACAGAGAGGGACCTACCGTCTACATGGGAATGTACTCTCATGTGAGTAGGCCTGAAGATGTGATCTCAGACTCAGGCACCACTTTCATAAAGCACATTCCCAGAGCTGTCAACATGGAAGTGGCCTTTTTTTTTTTCTTTTACTTCCCACACCTCCTTTAATTGACTTAAGCTTTTTAAGAACTTAGAATCCTGATCTCCTGGGAATCCTCTGTCATTTGACTGAGAAGATGAAATTTGCAATTCATTCTGAGTCACATCAAATTTATGACTGCATAGAGTCTATGTGTAAATCCCCTTCCTCCAGTCTAATGCCATAATCCTGTACTGCACATCATATCTAAATGGATTAAATAGATAACCATGTTGACGTTTTATGGATTAGAAAAATGTGGCTACATTTGTTTTCATATCACCAAATTAGATGTTTGTAGGTTGTTATAATGGACCCCTAAGTTAAGCTATTTAAAAAAATAGATCAACTTTATGTAAAATTTATATATGAGTTTATTGGCATGCTGTTCCTTTAAATAAAAAGAACCTGAATTATTGAGGAATTTGTTGTAGGCCTTTAACTAACTACAGCTCATGGAATTGAGAGAAAAGTAGTTAATACAATGATGAATAGTATTTAAAGTATTTACCGATATGTTAAGAATCAAATTTTTTCATGTGCATAGTTTTATAAATTATTTTTATAAGACTCACGACAAAAAAAGACATGTTTTCTTGATCCAAGTTCTTAATTCTCATTTCTAAGAGAACTTCTTTCACAAATTTCATTAAATTTTTTTCTTTCAGTGTAATTATGATTTTCATGTAGATGTTTAATGTTTTGAGGTTTTACAGAAATATGATTTAGTTATTTAATTTATCACATAAATATATACATACACTTTCCTTTAGTCCTTTTATACCTACATCATCAATTATATTCACAGAAAAGCAGTGTTCTTCATTGAACCTATATATATTGTTTTCCCAATTGTGTAAAGCGGTGAACTCCAACTCCATATAAAAACAGTATTTTTCTTTAGAAGTAATACTTTCATTTGTCTAATTTCCTATGTGGTTTGTGGAACCTATGTGGTATTCTGCAACTTCGGCTAAAATATAAATCTCTATTAAACACTCTCTGGATGTCTTCTAATTGCTCCAGGAAGCTGGATCAGAGGATTAAGGGTCTCAGCCACCAGAGAGGCTGACAATAGCAAACATTACAGTAAACAAACACACGACGACGTCTGAGAGTGTAGATTCTCCAGGAACCAACGGTTAGGGCAGAGAATTGTGGGGAGGATGCTGACATCACTTTAGAGCAGGTGTCACTGTAACTAACAGGAAAGAGGGAAAAGAGATGGGCGTTTGGAAATGGTGGAGAGCTAGATGTGGAGCTACTCTTCCCTTGTTGTGGCCTGAAGCAACATGACAGCAGAAGTGTGGAGAGAGCAGCCAGAAGGAGAAGACTACACGGTGCAGCTTCGCAGGCCGTGGTCTCTTACAGGAGCTCTCCTGTGGTCCAACTTGAGGATTTAACAGTGCCATATCGATAACAGTAGGCGCTGTGTTGACATGTGGAAAAGGGACAGCAGAGAGATGTTGGCTACAGGGGACTGGATAAGACACGGGTTTTCTCTATCATCACACACGGAACTGTTGCCTCTGTGTTTTTATTTAAAGGTGACTGGCAGGGGAACCTATGCTCTGAGTGGCTGTCATCTTTTCTGGGCAGTCTTCCTATCTCCTGTGAGTTTTACTTTGGTAGACCAAGCAATTTGGTAGACTCCAAAGGGCATATCAGAACTATTTTTTGAGTACTTAACTATCTTAAAAATAACCTTTTGTACTCTGGAGGATGGATGTCTTATCTAAGTCAATTACCCTAAATTGAGAAGTAAACTCACATAGACATTTGAGGGCTTTGTTCTTCGGCCATCTGGAACCCACCACTACATTTTCATGTTATAATCACTGAGACTTAGTGCTTTATTCCCCTTCCTTTTCTATTGTGTTTTTTTCAATCTAAAACAAATGTTTCCATCTCTTTTAAATTCATTTTTTATACTTTTCATTTTTCAACATTTACTTTTCTATAACTTACTTATTTTCAAATTTATACTCCCAATTTGTAACTGCTTAACTACTGGCTTCATATACAGAATTGTTCCTCAAAGCCCAAGCTGCCCAAATGAGTTTCTTTTAGTTTTCTTCTTACTTCTTTCCTCTCCTCCTCCTCCTCCTCCTGCTCCTCCTGCTCCTCCTGCTCCTCCTGCTCCTCCTCCTCCTCCTCCTCCTCCTCCTCCTTCTTCTTCTTCTTCTTCTTCTTCTTCTTTCTCTCTCTCTCTCTCTCTCTCTCTCTCTCTCTCTCTCTCTCTCTCTCTCTCTCTCTCTCTCTCTCTCTCCTGTTCATCCCTCTGGTCTCCTTTGTGCCCCCCAACAGTCATTTCTAATTCCTCTCCTTTATTACAACATCCTGATGGCTATCACCTTGATCCAGTTCCCTTTTCTAATAGATGATGGATGTATTCCTTAATCCTTTCACATAAATTTAAAAGACCTTCTCTATAGCAGACACCTTCACCCAAAGGCCTTGTATCCTATTTCACTGAGAAAAAAATATAATATATAAGCAAAGGGGTTTTATAATTTATTAGCGCCATTTGTTTTTGGCGGATGAACCCCATCTGGACCCCATTTATTCTACCTCCTTTCTATGATTACAGATGAATTATCCATGTTCCCATCAAATGCCCACATCCTCTTGTTGGAAGTCCTCAGCTTTGCAAGTTTAACACCCTCTGAGCCTATGAATGTTTAATCCACTCCAGGATGACTCTCATCATCCCATCAGCTCGTTGTACTCTGCACACACTCAACACTTTCCAGTACTCCATCTTTCAGATAGCCAGCCCTTGGGTCCATCCCTGTGGCATAATTGCTTGAAATACTGTGTGGAGTCCATCTCAACTTCCTCTTACACTTGTGTCCCTACTGGTTTCTCTGTGGGAACCATCCTAATCAAATATTTGATTTTTGCCTATCGCAGCCATCTGTTCACTGCCTAAACACATCCTAAACTCACCTGTGGCTAGTGTTTGTGGGACGTGTCTTATCTCTGCTCCATAGTTGTTCTACCTGGATTCTCAGATGCCATCACTTTCTAGTATTTGGTCCTAAGCTGTTGACATATTCTCTTTATTTTGTTTTATCTTCCTGTGACTCTTAACGGTGTGTTGTCCTCTCTACTTTTTTCTACCTGTTTAGTTACCTCCAGTTAATCTCAATTAGCTGTGTGGTTTTTAATTCTCTTTATTAATTTCAGCACATGTACCTCTGGTATTTTCATTGACTTTTCACATATTACTGCTCTTTTACATTTCTACCAGCATGCTTATTATATATTTCCAAATTAAGAAGACTAAAATCTAAATTATTTTCATTTTCTACTCTCAAACATACTACACAATAGCTTTAATGACAATATTTCTTCCAGACAACCAAACAAATATTGAAGCCAACTTTTACTCCTTTCTTTGACAATTTACAAGGTGTATTTAACTTTACATTTAAAAAATGTAAGATACAGTGAGATAAATCAAATTATGCAGGTCAAATCCCAGCAACAGTTCTTTAATTATTTCAAGGAGTTAACCCTCTTCTCTTGTTTCTAGGCTTGATTTTCCAATGTTTGTTTTTTATACATTAGTGGAAATACACCTTTAAAATTAAGAATATATTGTTTCTTTGCTGAGAATCTCTATCTTCTCAAAAAATTAAAATTAAATAATACAAAGGAAAATATAGGTGAAATATATAAACAATACAAAAATCTTAGGAATATATAAGAAAATAAAGAGAAACCAAGTAGTAGTTGTCTTTCTAACAAGCCTACACTCATCAGTTGGCATGCTCCTGCCTCAGTCTCTCATGTTCTGTTTTTTACTCTCTTAGTACTATACTAGCACAAAAATAACAGTCTTTCTCTAAATAAATGCCTACTTACCCTCATGAGAAAGCCAATTAAAATAGAAAATTGACAACTAGACTGTAATAAATGTTAAATATAATATGCTGGATGACATTAACAAAATAGGCATGATTGTTATAAAGTAGAAATGAAGAAGTTCAAGAAATTTAAAAATAAAGGACAAAATGTGTTCTAACCTGAAAAGGAGAATAAAACTGTGGACCTGTTGATGCACAGACCCTTGTGTCCTTAAGGAATCAGAATTTGTAATGTGCAGGGAAGTGCTGTCCCTAAACTCTGGAGATATAAAAACAGAATGCGGGAAAAATGGAAAAAACAATCGTCAAACATGCCCGAACTTGGAAAAGAAGCATTAAATTATAAGCTTAAAGAACACTAATCATATAACTAATATGTAAGATTTAAATTACATCCTTACCATACTAAGAAATTAAAGATAAGATATGGGAAAAATTCAGAAATCTATACATCAAAATGGGAGCAATTCCAATACTATGAACTTTCAGCAGAAATGGAATTTGTAAGATAGTGGGAGTGCATTGTAGACAAAAGTAAAGAATTGCACAAGATATTTCCAGAAATTCTTCAGTTGAAAGAATGGTAAAATATTTATATTAAACACTAAGAAAACCCACTGTCGTCTTGAAGTTGTGTAAAAGGAATATTGTGTGTATTGTTGGCTCTCGCCCCTGTAAATAATAAATCTGATGGCCTATGTCGTAGAAAGGAAATAGAATGTGGGATAACTAGTAGGTAACAATGAGTCTTGGAGACAGCCAGGTACAGGAGAGTCATTGGCAAGATGTGAGGGGAACAGACACATTATCTCTGATCACAGGTAACTAGACACTTTGCAGAATGTAATTAGAATAAATGGGTTATTCTAAGTTATGAGCTAGTCAGAGAAGAGCCTAGCTATAAGCCCTAGGTACTTGTAAATATATTTTGGCTTTCATGTGTCTTTATTTTTGGAGCTTGTGGATGGAAGAAAAAAATACTGGCAGCAGAGTTATTTACACAAAGGCATCTTTGAGTATTCTTCGTCTCATAATGGTAAGTAAGGGCATGTGTTTTTTATTTTATTTGTTTATTTTTGTTTTGAACCTTATAGGTCCTTTGAGCATATAGTTTGCCTTCCAGACTTTTATGGGATTTCTGTATATTTGACTGTTTATGTCTCTGTGTCTGTTATGTATTTGTTGTGATTTTTTTTTTTACTTTCTTTCTATCTTTCCTTCTTTCATTTTTGATCATATTACAATTTGCTTTAAATTTACCATATCCTGTTTTACTATGATTCCTTAGATGCCCGTTTATAATGACAGACAGGAAGTGTGTGGATATGGACTAGACTGGGGTGGGGAACAGGGAGGAGTGTGGTGAGGAGAAAATATAATCAGAATGAACTATACAAAAACCATCCATTTTCAGTAAAATAAAAAAGATTATCAGAATGAGTAAAAATCCATTGGGAAGTCCAACTTACAGGGTCTGGATTTGTGGGCTCAGTCCTTTATTTGAAGAGTCACTTTACTGCATGGAAAATGGTCTCCTCCCTTAAGGACAGAAGCTTGGCTTGTTGTGGGTCGTGAGGTGGGCGGGCTTCACTCATCATTGCTTTACTCTGATCCCCTGTTCTCAGCGTTGTGTCCTTCCCTACACTAAGTCCAGTATGCTTGATTCCAAGTCCTATCTGACTGAAATCCTGTTTTCCCAGTGGGTGTGAGTGACTTCCATCTGCCTACTTATAAATAGCACTCCATCTTGTAAAGGCTCACTGATCAAAAGGGCTCTCATTGGGAATAATATGGGAATAGTCATCCTCATAATCCTTGAAAAATACAGGGGTGAGATATCCTTCTGGCTTTGTGCAGGTACAGTAGGGAAGACATGGGCAGGGTGGCAATGAGTCTGCTCCTGCCTAGAGCAAACAGTGCCTGCCTGACAGGAAGGCTGCCGGCTGCCATATGTCTTTATTACAGGCCATCAGCAAACATTTTCAACCCTCTCAATAGGAGTTTGTTTCCATGTTTCTTATCCTTACATAAGAAACTTAGCCATGTCTGGTAAGTCAGTTGGTTGGAAAACAGGTGCTCATTTTTGTTTGCCTTTCAGTTCTGCTGGGCGGAAGCTGGCTCAATTAAAGCCAGAGCTGTCACAGGAAGAGGGGAAGTCATAAGCTCTTTTATGTGCAATTAATATGCAATTCACCAGTACTCACATTATTTATGATGGTAAACTTAAACGTTCATTAGATATAAGAAAATGCATGGCCCGTAAAAAAATAGCTCATGGTAAGAAGTCTTTGTCTTTTTTTTTCCAAAAAGAGTGTTATTTTGTCAGCATATTTTTAATCTCTGGGTAAAAAAAAAAAAAGAATCTATCAATTCTACCATCAAAAATTTGGTCAATTGAATTAAATGGTAGATTTATCATCTTCCTGCAAGCTAGAAAAAAAATGCAGCAGGTGTTCTATTTCATGGTGATTATTTCATGAGCATAGCTAAATTTTCATGCACTGTGAAAAAATGGTGACATGTTTATAGATGGATGGCAGAAAGTCTAAAAGGCACGATCCTAAGTCCTTTTCATGTTTAAACATAATTAGTAAAAGTGTTTCTATTTTCATCACATGGTGGCACAGGGACAAGAAAGACATGTTAATGAGCTTACTTTTTAAATAAAATATTTTATGTACTAATTCTGGAGCAGATGTGAAAATTTGTGTCCTGCAGGCTACATTTATCCCATGATACTTATGTGATCTCTTGTCTGTAGGCATGATGCCTGTGTGGCCCATGGGCTCTGTTAAATACGTGGTGTCCACATGGCCAGTGTCCATCCCATGATACATATGGGCTGTGTGTCCTCATGATATCCATGTGACCCATGGGGTGTGTGTGCTTCCCATAATACCTAGAAATCCTTAACAATAAATTTGAGGATGCCACTGGCATGCTTCAAGCTCAGAAGGTCACAGAGCCTTGTGGAGTAGCAACTTCTGTCGCTTATCTAAGATGTAGTAATAGCGAGCAGAGCTTAGGCTGTGCTCCTCTACACTTCAGACATAACCTCGAGTGTGTAGGAATCACACTTGGGTAACAGGATAACAGCCAAAACAGTTAAGTTCTATAGCAGGTAAAACAGTACACAAAACAGAGGAAGGTCTGCAACTCATCAGATAAACTTAATTTTCCCCTAGGTCAAGGGTGACATTTGGTGAGACCGGAGTTTCAGTTCCATCCAATGTGCAGCTCTCCTCAAAATGATGTAATACTGAAATACCAAGAATGCCGTATAGCAGAGTCATTGCAGTTGACTTTCTCTGCACATTTCTTTAGCTTGTATCATTCTGCATGTTCTCCTGCAAGATCTCTGTCTGAGCTACAAGGACATCTTATCTATCAAGTTTTCGTAGACGACTCCATCTAACTCGTGACATGAAACTAACATGTACGACTCATTTCCACATTAAAACTCTCTCAAATAGAAGTTGATTGCCTCCTTAGCCTTTTTATTATGTGCTTTGCAAATGTTCCTTGATAGCATAAGATCTTGCATGTCGACATTTTTGATACTTTGAGTTCTTTTTCCTTAATACTAATCCAGTGTAAAGCATCATAGATGATGTTGTAGGGTTTTATTGCTGTGAAGAGACACTACGGTCATGGCAGCTCTTAATAAGGAAAGCGTTTAGCTGGGGCTGACTTACAGTTTCAGAGGTTTAGTCCGTTATCACCATGGCAGGAAGCATGGGGGTACGCATGTGGTGCTGGAGAAGGCACACACATTTTACATCCAGATTGACAGGTAGCAGGCAGAAAGAAAGATCCACTGATTGCAGCTTGAGCCTCTGAAACATCAGAGCCCAACCCTGGTGACACACTTTCTTAAGCCAAATATCCAGTAATACCACTCCCTATTACTATATGCAGGGCATTTTTTAATTAATTAAACATTTTACATATATATTTATACTATAACACATATATACAGTAAACTACCTATAGCAATAAGAACCGTGACACAATCAGGAATTATATAAATGTTGCATTCTTAGTGTTTTGGCTATTTGTATTTGACAGCCTTGAGGAAAACATCTTTTCTATCTTGGTGTGTCTAAAATTCTGAATGTAAATCAATCTCCATCACATCTTGTCCGTCATTATCAACTTAAAACATCTATCTAGACCTAAAAACATCTTAACCCTTAAACAACTAAGCTTAATTGTAAAACTAAGCTTCCTGGTCTTCAACTCCATCAGAGACTTGAGAAGAAATAAACTTGATTACCTGAGTATGCTGGGAGTGCAAGTTAGTAGCTTTCCAAATGAGAAGATGACAGAGACAGTTTGCTACCTAAATAGTCACCCAAAACTCTCCATAATGTTGGAGCGTATTCTTCAGCCTTCTGGCCCAGTATATCTGACATACACACATATGTGTGAGACAGAAAGTATTGAGGACTTGCTTAACCTACCTTGGCAGAGTTTGCCCATTGACTCTGTATGCAGGCTGTTTTCATTGAAACCAACACAGATGATTCTGTTCCTCAATTCTGCCACCTCAGTTCATGAGGTCATGCCTCTCTTGGCTTCATTTTTCCTTGATGAGCACATTAGGTCATATTAAATTTTCCAGTCAGCCTCATGTCTGTAATCTTCATAGATTATTTCAAAATCTAGATATGACTTTAAAAATGTTTTTACACAAATATGCACTAAATGCATCCAATGTACAAAGTTTCCTATACTTGGATATATAATATCATGGATGAAAATATTATTTTGGACCCTTTGACATGAAGAGGCTCACACAAGGAAAGAGTCAGTTGGATCAACTAGTCAGAGAAGAACATGTTGTGCAGCGAGAAGAACATTTTGTGCAACAGGAGTTTACACAAAGCCCCAAAGAAAGAAACAGCACTTGTAAGACATGTCATCACAGAGCTTCATCTCCAGTCTGTCCCATTAACCCATATGTACATCTCCTCTCCTTCTGTAAGATCCACCACCCACCTTAACTCCAGACATATCTTGGTAAGATGTCTCTCTGCCATATCTTCTAAAACTCTGTTCTATTTTTCACATGGATCCATCTGTGTGAAGTATCTGCTGTTCCTCTTGGCCATCTGTCAAACTCTTGTTCATAGTCTTTAGTTTAAACATTAACTATTAGATGAAGACTTCCATTCCATAGCACAGGAGGCTGAAATGCCCATTCTTCTGCTCAGCTATGCCCTGTGGGTGTTTCTAGAAGCTGTCACCATGTGTAAGTTTAAATTGGGATATTTTTAACATGTCTCAGAGCTCTGAAAAGAAGAGACTAACAGGTAGTGGTGTGCATACTTCACGATTAAAACAGAGGAAAAGGTTATGAAAGGAAGACAGGTATTTTTAAAAAGGAAAGAAACTCAGATTAAAGAGAAAGACTTTCATTTTTCCAATGAGCCTCAGCAGCCACTTCTTGTTCATAACTGATTAACTCTGAACTGTAATTAAAACCGCCTTCATGGCCTGCAGTTTATCTTCACATCTTGAGTCAGGTACACTGTCTCTAGGAAGAAGCTTCGATATGGATGATGGACACACTATGTGTTGTCCTGTGCTGGCCTAAATTCCAATACTGGTGTTTATTTTGCTTTTTTGATACAGGGTTGCTCTGTGTAATAGAGCCCTGGCTGTCCTGGATTCCCACTGTAGACCATGCTGGCCTTGAACTCACGGTGATCTGTCTGCCACTGGCTCCCTCATGCTGGGATTAAAGGCCTGTGCCATCACACCAGGCCAATTCTGACATTTCTAAAAGCAGATCCAAATGTGGTATCAGTGTTTGTTCTTATATTCTGTCATCTGCAAAGCACAGTTTCCAAATTTGCAAAACATTGACAACAACAAAGATTGGCTTACTCTTAGCCTGGAATGGGTGGTTGTCACTCTGCAGGCACTGGTTGCTGATTTAGTCATTTGACACCTCTGTGTGCAAGGGCGTTAAACACTAGTCCCAAGTACAACTTCACAATCTGGATGACCAGAAGTGCTAACAGTTCGCCATTCTTACCATATAAAAGACTACTGCTGCTCACACCTCAAAATAGGATCTACTGTAGAGAAACTCAGATCTGGTAAATAAACCAAATAAATTACAGGCTTTGACTTAATAAAACACCCTCCTAAAATTGTTTTTCTTTAGTTCAAATAAGCTTTTACAGTTCCAGCTCTGCAGATCTACAGAAGACATGATGGTGGCTGTCCCTTTATTTTAATGTTATGTAGGAATAACTCTTCATGGCTGCCATTATAAGCACAGATTTTACTTTCGGATTCAAGAGTTGATACCAAGTGGTGGATGTAGAATGCTCTCGCTCTAATAAGTTGGCCAATTCCTGTATGCTTGTACCCTGTCTTTTTGACACTTGAGTGACGGATGGACTCAGATTCCTAGTCAAGTCATCACAAATAAGGGATAAGTATCTTGCATTTGACCCACCATACACATATATAGTATTTAGAAGCTAAGAAGATTGTATCATCTTATTAGTTTTCTCCAAATTACTTATTTATTAACATTAATAAATAATTATGCATGCCAAGCAAATCACGGAGCTTTGGGTGTTTTCAGGTTAATGTTTTTATTTCCTTTACAGTGTATCAAAATAACATTTATCCAGTAATGTCACTGCATTTCTTCACACACTGCGCCTGCTTACCACACTGCGCCTGCTTACCACTTTACTAACGTTTATAATGTTTGTTCATATTACCACTTCACATGAAAAAGTAAAAATAATTGAAACTCATTGTAAAACTTAAAGTGCAGTAGTTGCAAAAGTCATTGATATAGACAGCTTTAAAAAATAAAAGAAAGAAAAAAGAAAGGAAGGAAGGAAGGAAGACAGACATTTTAACTTACTGCACCCCTTGGAGCACAGCCTTGGACATTTTACCTTTTCCTATGACGTAACATACATTATTAAAGCATGGTAGATCAGGGGCTGCAGAAATGATTGTGTGATGAAAACCACTTGTCTCCTCTACGGAGGACGCTTCTTCAGTTCCCACCACCCACATAGTGGCTTATAACAGTCTGAATTCCAGTTCCATCAGATCTCTTTTCTGGCTGTTACGGATACTTCACTCATATGGGGAACACATATGTAAATGTCATTTTTATTTCCTCAGGTGATAGGATGTGAAGAAAGCCATACCAACCTGCACTGGGCTGAGCCAAGAGCATTTCTATCTCTGTTCTAATTATCCCTAGGCTAAGGCCTGGAAGCTTCTAGTCACCATACACTGTAATTCTCTGTAAGCCTGGACCTTTAAGGCGTCACCTTCCAGCCTCCACCTACTAAGTTAAGCCTAGAATATTTTCAGCCTCTGAGACTTACTGCTGTATAGGCTCACCCTTTCCAGTTCTCTCTGAACTCTGGATGGATGGTTCAACTAAGCTGTTGTGGCTCAAAACTACTTTTTAAACTGACTGATTAAAACTGGCTTCTCTCAGCTTCTCACTGAATTGCTCTGGTTGGAAAAACTATCTCTGAACTCCAGGAACTGAACTGAACTGATTGCACTAACTGCTCTAACTGCATGAACTGAACAAAACTGCATAAACTCAACTGAGCTGCACTGAACCCACCTTCTCTCTCTCCCTCTCTCTCTCTCTCTCTCTCTCTCTCTCTCTCTCTCTCTCTCTCTCTCTCTCTCTCTCTCTCTCTCTCTCTCTCTCTCTCTCTCTCTCTCTCTCTCTCTCTCTCTCTCTCTCTCTCTCTCTCTCTCTCTCTCTCTCTCTCTCTCTCTCTGTCTCTCTCTCTCCCTCTTTCTCCACTGCTTCTAGGTAGCCTCTCTTTCTATCTGTTCTTATGAGATTTGTGCGTATCTTTATCTCTGACTCATTCTGTCAAATCTTGTTCTGATTCATCACTTTGTCTGCCCCTCAGTTGGACATCACAGTTTGGGATTAAAGGTATGAACTAAAGGCCTGTCCACCTTCCAGCCAGATCACACAGACCTAGAAGGTTTTTGTATGTTGTCCCTTTCCAGAGCAGCCAT
The DNA here is from genome assembly GCA_907169655.1 of Acomys percivali. Classification (NCBI taxonomy): domain Eukaryota; kingdom Metazoa; phylum Chordata; class Mammalia; order Rodentia; family Muridae; genus Acomys; species Acomys percivali. The sequence goes on from OU015753.1 coordinate 105,935,625, forward strand.
GTTTCTGGATTAAAGTTTCTCTACACATGGAACAGGGTAGTGGTGGCGCACGCCTTTAATCCCAGCACTTGGCAGAGGCAGGTGGATGTCTGTGAGTTCGAGGCCAACCTGGTCTACAAAGTGAGTCCAGGACAGCCAAGGCTACACAGAGAAACCCTGTCTCGAAAAACCAAAATGAAAAACTTTCCCATACGTACATGTCCATACAGGCAATTTATCAAACTCCTATGATTAAAACACCTTTAAAAGAATTATATAGTTGGGGTAGAATGAGTCTCAGAATACATTTTGATGGGATTCAGTCTTCCTTTGGATCCTTCACATTTAATCTGTTTAAATTATCTAATTCCTTTTAACTTCCCACTCCCTAACTATAAATACAAAATGATTTCACAGTTAAATTGGTGATCTATGTAGAAAACTTCTTCAGACCTCAGAGCACAGTAGTGTGTAGATATGTGTATTTGAGTACGCATGTTCACGGGGGGCCAGAAAGGGAGCTTGGATCCCTGGGTCTGGAGTTGCAGGCAGCTGTGAGTTGTCTGGCATGGGTCACCGGGTCATCAGAACTGTACTCTTGGACCAGCTCGCACTCCAAACCACTGACCCTGACTCAAAGTAGTAATGATGTAAAGGGATACTAAAATTTACTTGTCGAGAAAATTTGTCCCCATGTTACCACAGTGACATAAGTTTGCTTTGAGACCAGGCTGCCCGTGTTCATGTCTGCAGCTTCAGCTACCATGACACACGCTGGCAAGTGTTGTGACCATGCATTCAAAGGACACATAAGCTACACAAAGGTTTAATGAAAGGACATAAAAAGGGGCTTGTTGTACAGGGCTATATTTAAATAAGCACATAAGCACATATTGATGAGTAACAAGAAAGCTGGTGTCTTTAAGGGGCATACAGCAAACGTGAACTTCAGACTCTGCTGATTTTTTTTTTTTATGGGTTGTGCTTCAAACTTAAGAGGTCTGAATTTCAACACAAATTCACATAAAATAGTTTTATTTATACTACATTAGGCTCTGTTCCACTTGGCTCAAACTGTGACATTATATTTTCAAAATCATTGCTTTGCCATCGATTTTACTATGGTCTCCTGGAGTTCTTACTGAGTTGATGTTTCCTATATGAGAGAAGCAGCCAGATGGCTATTTTAAGAGAAAACTCATGTATGGAAAGATGAGCAGTTCATTTTGAATTTTATTTGGTGCTTCATAGAGGTTATAATAGTTTATATAATACAATGTGTTCTTCTGAAAGTTGGAGAAAAATATTTACTATTTTATGTTTTTAGTTTTTCACTTCTTTCAATTCAACCATTTTATCAAGAAACAGCAGCATATTTTAAACATACAAGCATTTCGAAAGGTTACTCTTGTTTTAAGAAAGGGAACCGATTATTTACTTTTGATAGTTGGGTGATATTAAAAGAAATCACTGCTGTGTTGCAATCATAAAATCATTAGAATTTTATTTGTCTGACTTAATAAAGTCCTTCAATTTTTTTTTTCAGCAAGAACTTGGGAAACTTTAAGCAAATTTTAAACACTCAAAGGTTGCTTTTGAATAAACCCACAACTGTGAAATTCACATTTTGCCATTTCTAGTAAGTTCACTATTTCTGCCATATTTATTTACATCAAATATATGGGTAGTGTAAAACATTTTAAAAACTTTAATAATTATTGCACAAAGTAAGTATAATAGCAGTAATAATGACAAAAGTATGTTTACATTGTGTGAAATTTTATAAAATATTTTCCTTCTAAATACACTTTCCCTTTTCCGTAGCAAACAAGTTTGACATTTTTAGCCAATGTCAAATTTTCTTTATGAACAAATTCTAAATAACAAAGTAGATATTCAGTACTTATTTATTTTTTTACTTTTGGTACCCTCTTAAGGCATGCATGCAAAAATTCAATTTATTTTGTATTGCACATGTATATTTCACAGGATACAGAGAGACTAAAATTTACTAGCTTCTTTACTTTGTTCAATATAATGCATAATTTTGCATATTTCAGTGATTTTAAGTAAAATGTAGAGTGCTTAGAATATAATAGACATTCAATAAATAGCTATGAAGTTAAAATGCTTAGGAAGTCACTATCATAGTCATTGAAAATGGAGAAATGAATTCTTATCCCATCACACATGCAACTGGTTCTTCCCAGCACCTCAGAGGCCCTTTGCATGTGAAAACATGCAGTTCCTCATCACTGCATAGTGTGCACCCAAGTTATTCCCAGTCTCATCAGTGCAGAGGTTTTATCAGCCCCTTCTTCCTTCTTATCTTCATTTATGCACCCATTTCTCCATCCACCCCATCCATCTATCCATTCATTTACCCTATCCATCCATCCATCCATCCATCCACCCCATCCATCCATCCATCCATCCCATCCATCCATCCACTCCATCCATCCCATCCATCCATCCACTCCATCCATCCATCCATCCATCCCATCCATCCATCCACCCCATTCATCCATCCATCATCCATCCATCCATCCATCCATCCACCCCATCAATCCATCCATCCATCCATCCATCCACTCCATCCATCCAAACAATGTGTTATGTAATAAACACATAACACCCCATAGAAATAAAGCCACATCCTCCAAGCTAAGCCCCAGGTTGAATGTGCTGTACTGTAGCCTTGAAAGCTATGGATCCTTGGAAATGATGAACTTTTCTTCAGCAAACAGTTATAAGGCACCTTCTCAGGGCATGCTCTGTTGTACACACAAATGCCCAGGTGGAGACAATGAAGCTCTCTTTGTAGGAGTTTGTGTTATAATAGAACAGATGGTATGAAATTTTTTAGAAATCAGTGACAAGGACACCTCTGTCATCCAGAAGGAATGTTCATCATGCTCACAGACTTAACTTACAGCCTTGGTTCCAATTAGTGGGACTTAAAGCTATATATTTCCTATTTTTGTGAAGATCTGGTTGGTTTGTTTGTTTGTTTGTTTGAGTTTGCCATTGCCCTGTTAACAGTATTGCACTTTATATTTCCCCTAAAGCTAAATTGTCCAAGAACCATAGTGGGTTTTATTTTTAGCAAATTAATACTCTAAAGTAATTTGTTTTCTTCTTTTGGGAATGAAGATCAAGTGCCTTTGCACTCTTGCCTTCTGACTTGCTATTAGGTTAAAACACAAAGTGGGGTTGTTTTTCTTCTCCCTACATTTGAGTGTGTCTCTGGTGAGGAAAAGTAGCTGGCCAGAACCAGATGCTGTAGAGCATAGAAGCTGCTGAATGCCCGAGGCATGTCTGAGCCAGCTTCAGTGCCCTATTTATAAGACAACAGGGTGCTCTGCTTGGAGAGCCAGGCTTCTTCAGGGAGCCCACAGGCAAATCTGTTACCAAGCGACAACTGATTTCTTATGAAACCCAAATTTAAAAGCCTACATCATTAATTAAGCAGATAAGGATGATGCCTTCCATCTGCTAGTAACCTACAAGCAAGACTTGGCTCTGTACTAGTGTGGATCAAGTGCCACCATTTTGTTTTCGGTCAGCTGCTGCTGTTGTTGTTACAGTCAGAGAAGTGTTCTTAGCTAAGAGGGAGGAGCCTGTATTTAAAAATCATTTATTGGCTAAGGCAGGTGAGTAATTTACCTGTCAGGGATGATTCAAGAGTTCTAACCTGGGGTTAGCTTTGGATTTTGTTAAAGTAGACTACTAGTAATTGCAAATGAACGTTCACAGCAACTCACAAGCTTCACAAGCATCACAAGGTGATGCTAAGCATTGAGTGTACAAAGAGGTGTTAAATAAATTACCAGATTGTCTGTGTCTTATAAATGTAAAGACTATTTATTGGGGTTCTAACCCTATATGTGGTGCTTCTCTTGAAATGCAGAGACCGTGGAGAGAAGAGGGGAAAGAACACAACAAAACAGTTAGGGGGAGAAGTGAGTAGAGATGGAGAAAGGTGGAGCAGACGCAGCTCTGCCCTGTATATACGTAACATGGGGCAACGGCCGTGATTATAAAGGGGTAGCTGCCATTCCTCTGATAAACTGGCATGTAGCCACTAAATGCCACTAAAACACTAAAGCTCTGCTTTCTGCTTGTGAACTGGATTAAGTGATATCTCCCCTCAGGTGGGTAGAGGACTGAGACACACTTCACATGTAAACATAGTTGACCATTCTTTCAAATAAAAAAAAAAAGATTATTCTTTAACCAACCTTCTGCTATATTTCACAAAAGTTTCTCTTCAATATTGTATACGGTATTATACACACACACACACACACACACACACACACACACACACACACACACA
>OU015753.1:105942948-105975643 GCA_907169655.1 Acomys percivali
CATGAACTTTAACATACATGTGTGTCCAATATTCAGTGTATATATGTACATATACTCATACACATATGTATGCATTGTGTAAGGTGTGAAAATGATTAGAACTGAAATCACATTCCATAATGGTAAGATGTACTCACTAATTGCCGTGTTTTTGCCAATAAATGTTTGAATCTTTAAAGAGCCAAAATCACATTAGAAAACCACATTTTCTCATGGCTACTGGATCACAGACTGAGGCTATGAAGGGCTACATTCTAAGTCTCAAACATTTATACCCTTTGGAAAAGAGAATTTGGTTGCTTGAAGCTTGTCTGTGTGGGGAGTGTTGTAGAAGCCACTCTTTTTTGGAAAGCTGTTGGGTGTAGCCAGGGTTCACGAGGAGCCTGGAGTTGTCTGTGGATTGGAGCTGTGCCAGCCGCAGTCTGCTGCAGAGAGCCCTCTTCAGCCACAAGGGTGGTGGTAGAGCTCCCGTGTTCCCTCCACCTTCTGTGCTGGTGTCGTAACTGAGCATTGCAGCCTCCAATACACTTTTTTTTTGCATTATAATTTTTACTAATTCATTCATATTACATCTCAATTGTTATCCCATCCTGTGTATCCTCCCATTCCTTCCCCGCTCCTGCTTCCACCCTATTCCTCTCCCCTATGACTGTGACCGAGGGGGACCTCCTCCCCCTGTATATGCTCATAGGTTATCAAGTCTCTTCTTGGTAGCCTGCTATCCTTCCTCTGAGTGTCACCAGGCCTCCCCATACAGGGGACATGGTCAAATATGGAGCACCAGAACACACTCTTGCTCACTGAATGTGGCTCTTATTCATACTTTGCAAATTCACTAAGACTCAACTTAAGTTGCTCTAGATTTGTCTCATGAGGAATCTTGTGTGATGTCTTTCTTCGTCACCTACAGAAGAAGACAAGCTGCTTTGCGCAGTTAGTGCTGGTGAGTCTGTGATGTGCACGGGTTTGTTCTCTGTCTCCAAGTGCTTCCCGCTGTGTCGATAGGCATCGTAACGCCATGCCGGCAGGCATCCTAACTCTCTCCTGTGAGAACATGTCTACGTGGAGCAAGACTACAGCAGTCCTGTTGTCCTGACTAATTTAGGGAAACACAAAATCAACATGGAGTTGTGCATCCCCAATGTCTAGTGTTGTCAATGATAATTAACTATACAGTGAAACACTCAGGAAAAATCAGTTTCTTCTGCCTAACAACTTGGGGAAGTTCATAAGAATAGCTTTAAAATAAAAATATTTTCAACTTTTTTTTACAAATATTAAAATTAAAGTAAAAGAGAAAATTGGGGCACTCCAATGCACCTCACTGATATAATTCTTATTCTGGACATTGTGACATGATTGATATCATCATGAGGAAATTAATACCCAAACTGATATCAATGTTAAACAGATTCACCTGTTAATTAATAATCATAAGATGGGTCAGAGTCAAACCCGAAATGACAAGATAGAATAATATACAATGTTGATAATAATACATGATGGCCATAATCCTCTATTGCTGCAAATAATGAAGTTGCCTTCACGCACTGTGACAAAGAAATACACACGTAACTAAAACTGCACTTCTGATTGGGGCTCCATGATATTTAAAGTTTTAGATACAGAATATAAAGTGCTGTGTTATCTAATATTTGGCTCAAAAAATGGTTGGTCAGACAGAATACAGTTTAATTAGGAAATCAACATTTGCTAATATTGACTTATAAAATTAAAAAAATATTAGATGGAGTGTGATTTGTTCAGGCAACATTTAAAGAAGCTGATATTGTTCCATTAGGCGACTTCTTCCATTTTTTATTTTAAGTGGCACTTTAAGGCATTATCTTTTTCCAGAGATCAATCACTTAGCTCTTCATTTGACAAATATTAATGAACATTAAATTTATCCTATGAGAAGGACAGATATGGTTAAGAAGTCTTTGTTCTCCCTGGAACACAGGAGACAAACAAGCCCATGAAAAATACACTGTTATACACATCTGATGAGTGTACTGAGATGTGAAAATTTCTATGGCATAGAGGCAATACAGAGAAAGATTGTGGGGTTGGACGTACCAGAGGTTCTGTGTGCTTTTATTTAATCTTAAAAGTCCTGCAAGGAAGAATGCAGCGAAGGGCCCTTCCCCAGCCATGGGCCTGTAAGGTGCGCATGTTTGAGTACTGGGTCCCCGTCATGTCTTGCTGTTCACGACAGTTATGGGTGATTCCAGCAGAAGAGCACTGCTGCAGGAAATGTGGCACAGGCACCTGGCTTTGAGGGTTTGTGGCTGCTCCTCATTTCTAGTTCTCACTGTATGTCTTGTGTATGGATAAAGATGTGATCCCTCAGCTTCCTGACCCCGCTGAGGTGCCTTCCCGTCATTATTCACATTGATCCCTCTGGAACTGTAGGACAAGGCAAACCCATTCTTGAGTTGTTCTTGGCCATGGTATTTTATCACAACAACAGAGACATGACTTTTAGGCCAGCCCTCGGATCACTCGGAGTTCACTGGATCCTCAATAAGCAGCCTAGTGGGTGGAAGTGAGGTCACTAGGGGATCCTGACTGGGCTTGGGTCCATTCCTTTCTTGGTTCACTCTTGGCCTCCATCAGGCAGGCTCTTCTTTCACATGGCTAGGTCGTAGCTCACAGCCTTCAACATGTGGAACAAAGCGACTGCTGACTGAAATCTTTTGAACTATAACTACCATTTTCTTTGCTTCTTATGTGTTGATTTTCTCAGGCTTGTGGATGACATTAGGCCTCACTGGTGGCAGGAATGAGATTCACAGGGTAAGTCTCCCCAGTGCTAAGATATGTCGGTGGGAGGGTCAGAGCTGGAGAGAGAGCAAGCTTTCCCTGGAGGACAAGGGGACACCCTAGAGGACTGTCAGGCTCACTTCTCCTCGAGTGCTGCTTGGGACTCTAGTTAGATTGAATTTCCTGCCTCTGGAAATTTGTTTCTCTGAATGAGAAATATATATATATATATACATATATATATATATATACCTGTACAAATATATTACAAATAAAATAGAATATGGTGTATTATTTGTGTGTGAGGGGGAGCACATGGCAACATGTGGGTCTCTCCTTCCACAGTGTGGGTCACACAGGTTGGACTCAGACCATCAGTCTTCTAACAAATGCTTTCAATCACTGAGCCATGTTGCAGGCCTGAAAAAAATTAAAGACATTTAAAAAAGCAAAAGTAATGGGCCTTAAAGTAACGTTCATTTGCTTCAATTACCAAGTAATAAAAAAAAACACATTCTCTTGTATTCTTTCATTTCCTCCCTCATTTTTTGTTATTTAGAAGGAACACTTTGAATTGGAAAGAAATTTCTTGGGGCTAAGGTGGACTAAATATATGATTTCTGAAGAGGCCATTGGATTTGAGTCAAGGTCAAAAATTTGTGCTCAGAACAAATAAGTAAAGGTTGTGTGGCTGGAAACCACATTTACAACGTCTCAGGCTAGCCTTGCAAAAGGCAACCTCTTTTGACTGCCTTTACTCATGGGGTGAGAATTACCAAGACACTGCAGAAAATCCTTTACCCCACTGACCAAATACTCTGCCAAAATACAGACTCTGCCAGCTCTGCTCTTTAAGATACAAGCCACATGCTCATTACTGCCAGATCTGCTGCCCTCTGCAGTGCGCTAATTGTATATTATCTCTGTTCCATCATATGAGGGTGAATTTCTTCACGTCCATGTCAACCAATCCATTCACTGCAGTGATGGAGGCCCATCTGCCACTCTGACCACTCACAGACCTCGTACTACAAGGAATGAGATGCTTTATTATTCGAACAATTTCATGACTTCTCTAATAGCAAAAGTTAGTAAATCTCACTGTAAAGTTAGCAACTGTGCAACAAACTTTTAGGGCAAGATCTACATCAGTCTCTTATTAAGCTATTAAAAACTCCAATTAATCCACAAATTTTGGGAATTTCTTGTTTTTAATAGCTGAGTAGTATTCCATAGTGTATATGTACCACAGTTTCTTTATCCATTCTTCTACTGAGGGACACTTGGGCTGTTTCCATGTTCTGGCTATTATGAATAAGGCTCCTATGAACATGGTTGAGCAAATTTTCTTGTTGTGTGCTGGAGCATCATCTGGGTATATTCCAAGGAGTGGAATAGCTGGGTCTTGAGGAAGCCCTATTCCCAGTTTTCTGAGATAGCACCAGATAGATTTCCAAAGTGACTGTACTAGTTTGCATTCCCACCAGCAAGGAAGGAGTGTTCCTCTCTCTCTACATCATCCCTAGCATGTGGTGTCGCTTGAATTTTTGATCTTAGCCATTCTGATGGGTGTAAGATGGAATCTCAGAGTTGTTTTGATTTGCATTTCCCTAATGACTAAGGAGGTTGAGCATTTCTTTAAGTGTTTCTCAGCCATTTGATATTCCTCTGTTGAGAATTCTCTGTTTAGCTCCACGCTCCATTTCTCAATTGGGTTATTTGGTTTGATGGTGTTTAATTTCTTGAGTTCTTTATATATTTTGGATATTAGACCTTTGTCAGATGTAGGGTTGGTGAAGATCCTTTCCCAGTCTGTAGGCTGTCGCTTTCTTCTCTTGACAGTGTCTCCAGCCTTACAGAAGCTTCTCAGCCTCATGAGGTCCCATTTATTAATTGTTGACATTAAGGCCTGGGCTGTTGGTGTTCTGTTCAGGAAGTTGTCTCCTGTGCCAATATGCTCCAGGCTCTTCCCCCACTTTTTCTTCTAAGTGACATAGTGTCTCTGGTTTTATGTTGAGGTCTTTAATCCACTTGGATTTGAGTTTTGTGCAAGGTGACAAATATGGGTCCAGTTGCATTTTTTTACACATAGACGTCCAGTTAGACCAGCACCATTTGTTGAAGATGCTATCCTTTTTCCATTGAATGGATTTGGCTTCTTTGTCAAAAATCAAGTGACCATATGTGTGTGGATTCATATCTGGGTCTTCGATTCGGACTCTAGATGAGAGAAGCATGGGAGAATAGCAAAGCAGAAGGATCTAGAGGGTCCTAGAAACCTACAAGAAGAACATTATGTTAGGCGGATTTGGGCCCAGGGGTCCCGCTCAAACTAAGGCACTAGCCAAGGACAATAGAGGCGGTAAACTTTAAACCCCTACCCAGATCTAGTCAATGGACAGAACATTCTCCACACTTGAGTGGACAGTGGGATATGACTTTCTCACATTCTCTGGTGCCTCACATTTGACCATGTCCCCTGGAGGGGGAGACCTGGTGGCACTCAGAGGAAGGACAGCAGGTTACCAAGAAGAGACTTGATACCCTATGAGCCTATACAGGGGGAGGTAATCCCCCTCAGGAACAGTCATAGGGGAGGGAAATAAGGGGAAAATGGGTGGGAGGTAAGAATGGGAGGATACAAGGGATGGGATAACCATAGAGATGTAACAGGAATAAATTAATAAAAAAAAAGTAATAAAAAAAACTCCAATTAAAAAGACTCATAGTAGCATCCAGGCTGCAATCTGAGGCTTGGGCTCTAACCAAATTATGATAAAATGTTGTTTTACTTTAAAATTTTTTCTTTGCTGTAATTTGACAAGAAAAAGAAAAAAAAATCAAGTCTCGGTTGATTTGAATGCTTGATCTCTTACAAGTTTGAGCAACCCTTAATCCCAGAGCTATCCAGCACAGAGTAATTTCTAAGTAATGCTAGCTGTGATAGGAACACTAGTAAAATGATGGTGAGGTCATTCTCACCATTTTAAGAGTAGAGAATAGTCCCACTAATGAGATGTAATAAAAAAAAAAAACACTGCACAACAATGTACAATTGCATATGCCACTGCCAGGGCGGGCCCACACACATACACAGCCCTGCAATTGCATATGCCACTGCCGATGCGGGCCCACACAGATACACAGCCTTGCACTCAAGGCACTCAAAGGAAAGTCATTTCTCTCATGCATGAGAATTGCTTTTCCCTTTTGGGAACTTAAAACTGAACAACAGCTTCAGGGATTTGAGGGGAAAAATGGATCAGGCCTTATCACACACAGATCACAAACTCCCAGGAAGCCCTGTGCTGGGAATAGCCTTCCCTCGCTCAGAGGGCAGATTAAACGGCCTGGTGATTGTGGACCCTTTTCCTTCTACAACTTCTATGAATACAAATGAACTGTTCAGAGGGAAGCTCGGTGAGAGGAACCTTTCAATGATCAGATCATGAGCCGCACACATATTTCTTTCAATGATCAGATCATGAGCCGCACACACATTTCTGCATAGCTGCTGCCCACAGACTGCATCGGCTCGCAGTGGATCCGGCTCAGGAGGTGAAGTAGCTGGTTCCCATGTTATCTCCAATATTAGTAGCGCTATCTCATACCTTGTTTGACACTTGAAAATAGACAAGCACTTTTAGAGACTCAAAAATATTTTTAGGTTTCAGTTTTATACGTAATAACTTAACTTACATTCAGGAATACAATGGTGATGAGTGGCAAAAAAACAACAACAACAACAACAAAACAAAAAACAACAACAACAAAAAAAAAACAAGCAAACAAACAAAAACCAACGACAACAATACGACTTCTGTAGTTAAGAAGTATATATGGCACTGGTGAGATAGCTCACCTAGTGAAGGTGCGCCCCTGTAGCAGAGCCTGACCACCTGAGCCCCGTCCCTGGCGCCCACAAGGTTGAAGGAGAGCTAGCTCCTTCCTCTTTCATGGAGCCTCCACACGGCGATGACAGGAGGAACCCAAGCTGAATACAATCATTGTGAGCTAAGGAGGGAGCACAACGGCTTTTAGTCATGCATCTTGCATTGACTTCAAAAATATCATGGGCACTGCTTGGTATCTGACAGGTAATTACTTAACTAAAGTAAAAAAATTCACTTAAACTGTAAACGTGAAGAAAAATTTGCTTTTAACTTCTGTAATTCTGCATGTAGTTCTAGGGCCAACTGCAATGGCAACACACACTGCTATGTCTGAATGTGTGTGTGTGGGGTGTAGTTGTGTGTCTGTGTGTGTGTACATGTGTCTGTGTCTGTGTGTGTGTAGATGCATATAAGTGTGTATGTACCAACATGCATACATGTGTGTGTATGTGTATGTGTGTGTGTACATGTGTCTGTGTCTGTGTATGTACTTGTGAGTAAGTGTGTGTGTGTACATGCATATAAGTGAGTATGTACTAACATGCATATGTGTGTGTGTGTGTGTGTGTGTGTGTGTGTGTGTGTGATATGTATACATAATTTGCATTTGGGTCACCATATTTAATGCTCATTGAATTATAGCGGCCCATTAATATTATCTGCTATTTTTATTGCCTGTTGTTTTTCTTCTTTGTCTCTCTGTCAATATCTGCCTCTCTCTTTGTCTCTCTTCCCTATCTTTCTTTCTTCCTTTTAATTTTTTTCCTTCCCTCCTTGCTTTCCTTCTGTTTCCCAACAGTACTGTAGCATCATTGTGTGGTGGAGACATTTGACTTCTTACTGAGAAATGCATTCAGAGAAGGAGCCTTCCACTGTGGAAGAGGCTCTCTCACTACTTGGGAAAAGCAAGGTGAAATTCCAGGGCTTTGGTCTGAGGTGAGTGATGGGGTTATGACTATGTCTGTCACTGACCTCACTAAGTTTCTGCACTGCTATCTTGTATAGTCATTGTGGTGGTGACATACATTCTACTACCAGGCCTCCAGAAAATAAGTTATATGTGGAGAATATGGCAAAAATAATGCTCTATGAGAATATGTCAGGATCTTCCATGAATGTGTGATGGGATATGATTCAGAGTGTTCAAAGAATGGTTCTCTGTGGTGAGATTAGCTGTAAAATAATATGAATTATGTGAATAATTTAGGACTAGGTGGAACAAATGAGAGATGCTGTAAGTACAAATTGACTTAGGACACGAAGCTGGTGCCCTACACAAAGACAAAGCACTGTGTAGAAACAGAGGAGTGTGGGGAGAGGGTTGCTTAGTCTACACTGTGAGGAAAGTGATGGTGCTGACAGCTGTAATTACAAGATGAGTGATTCTCACTCTGTAACATGTCCATCTGTGCTCTTGGAAAGATAGGGAAAACAATTAGAAAGAATATTTTGAAAAAGAACAAAGAAAAAAAAAACCTGCCAAATATTTCTCCAGAAGGGCTGCACTGGAATATGGAAGAAAAGTGAGGATAAAAGGAAGGATCAAGTGAGACCTGGCAAATGTCTGCCTACAACCCTACTTGATGGAAATAAACTTTGGGTCCTTTTAAAATTCCATAGATTAATGCTCATATCCGATGCCCTGTGTATGTGATGTTCTGTAAACACAATAACTCTATTCCCTCTTACTGGGAGCTGACTGTTGTTCTGAGCTGACTGTTCTGAGCACCATTGTGTGTATCATGGCTGCGGGGAGAGGAGGCATTCCTCACTCTGGAGTGCAAGACAAATACCGAGAGTTCAACCTACACCGGAAGTGGAGGAGAGAATGGCTGCGGGGAGAGGAGGCATTCCTCATTTTAGAGTGCAAGACAAATACCGAGAGTTCAACCTATACCGGAAGTGGAGGAGAGAGCTCAGACAACGAGCAACAGGATTTGTAGAATGCTTAGATCCAGATTCTATACCCAGCAAGACAGGGTCCCTGCACAACCGTGTCAGTTGGTTGCCATGTTGGAATATACTAGCCATAGAGCAATGTTAAAGGGAAAACACCCCCAAATCAAGTTGAAGGACCCAAAACTGAACCTAAAGTGGTCATCTTATAGAGATAGCAAAGCCTTACGGCAATAAGCGAAACTCAGCATTACTAAGAACTTGTTCTGTTTGCGTATCTTCTCTGCGTTCAGTTGATGGCTACAGATAAAATGAACTACAGAAAACCACACAGCCAGAGTGTCTCAGCCCCTGGATAAACAACAGAACGCAGAGTCCAGACTTGGTTGATATCTCCATGAGTATGAACATATTGCTTCCTCATTTTAAAATCAATTTGCTTGTTCTTAGGTGGTGGAGCAGATAAGCAAAGCTGTCACTGCCACATTTACTCCGAAGGTGACATCTGCTCAGGCAGGTTTCATCCTTTTATTGTGTGAAGCCACTTTAATCACTCATCTTTGAAGCTGCCTAAAAGTAAAAGGACCCTTCAGACATCCTTTCCGGGGCAGGAGGCGGCCAGAGATACGGAACTGCCTGTGCGTTTTGTCCACTTACAAAGCACCTGTGTATCTGAGGGGCTGAGCCTCTCTTGGGGGTGGGGGAGGATGCAGCTGTTTCTTAGCACTGGTTCTTTTGTGATTCAGAGAAGGAAAAAAGTAAATAGCCCTATTTATTGCTTAGAAAAATATGTATCTGTTTTGAATTCACAGCAATTAGATTTCTCAAAATGAATGCATTGAACTTGGATGGCTCTGAGGTTAAGAAATAATAAGGCACATGCTTGATTACTGAAAAGTCTCTTCTTTTCTATGTCTCATAATTTTAAATTTATTCAGCAGTCATCACTGCTATTTTCTTCAAAATTTGCCTGCTTGGCTATTACTGGGTCCATGAGAGCAGCATGAGGCTCTGAGGGGACGTCAGTGCTCACTGTAAACCCCTACCTGGCCAGGCACCCACCCTTTTCCCAAACACACATGGGCCTCAGAAATGTAGCAGTGATTTAAACAAACATAAAAATATTGGCATTTTAGGCCATTCAGGCTTAATGAATAGTACAAGGCTGTCTTCAGTTTTTCAGACAGCTCACTGTAGCCTTGTACTACAGAACTGGGATCCCGCGTATTTAGTAATGTGCTTATTTATTTTCACTACATCACTGATAAGGTAGTTTCTACAGGTAGTACCCCTCCAAAGGACAGCAGGTATTGTCTAAAGCAAGCTTTCAACCAGGAGCTGTGCTGGGAGTTACGAGGAGCCTACCTATACCCGGTTAACATTTTGCAGTGGCAACATTACTGGTGGCTTACAACTTTTAAAACATTTGTTTATCTATCTGTGTATCATCTATCTATCTATCTATCTATCTATCTATCTATCTATCTATCTATCTATCTACCTATCTATCTCTCTATCTATCTACCTATCTATCTATTCATCTCTATTTATCATCTATCTATCTATCATCTAGTTAACTATGGTCTATCTATCCTCTATCTCTCATGCATCTATGTGGGGTGGCTTGTTGTGACATATATGTGGAAGTCAGATGACAGCTTCCAGGATTCAGTTCTGTCCTCTCACCATGCAGGTTCCAGACTTCTAACTCGGGTCTTAGGCTTGGCGGCAAGCCCCTTCACCTGCGGAGATATTCTGGCAGCCCAGAGGCTGTTGTTTAATACAGTGTGTTAGACAGATGGATATAGCTAATGATTTGCTGAGTCACTGCAGAAAGCCATTCCATCAAGTCTAGTCAACGGTCTGAATTCCTCAGGGATACAAATGTAAGATTGCCTTCTTTTCTCCCATTACTGATTTCAGCCACACTCTGTAGACCCCAACTCTCTAGGCTATTATCTCAGGCACATATTTAGCGTTTCCAGAACACTTTCAGTCTGGTCTACTTTACCAAAGCTGGTCTAAACCTTTCTCTTTCCTTGACTTGCTCAGGCTTCAGAATGAAAAACCATGATACACTGAGCTGGCAAAGAAAGGATTAGTGAAGACACTTCTGGGCGTGTTTGCATTGTTGCGTACGGTGCTCCGGAGGAGACAGGAGGGACCGTGACACTCAGCCGTGCTATGACACAGTGGGGGTGGGTTGTGCCTGCGCCTTGTTTCCCCTGTGTATTTTCCATATTTTTATACTGGTAATGATATCAGCACAAACTTAGGTATGAGAGGCTGCCACAGGGCCATCTCTGCCTTAGATTTTTGTCATCAGCAGTAATTTCAACATCTGTTACGGAACTAACTGTCCTTGCCTTGATAGTCTCCATTAACAAAGAGAACATGTTTTCGGAATCTCCTCAGTCCGCTGTGCTTCCGGGACGTGTACACCTTAGGGTGTAGGGAGAGGTTGAGAGGCAGTGCGTGTTACAGCTCCTCAAGAGGCTTAGCACACTCACTGTGCAGCTTTAAATTCAAATAGCCTTTTCTAGAATAGTATAAAACTTATCAGGCACTTGGATCAAGGCTTTCAAATTAATTTTCATTATTCTTTTAAATGAGGCAACAGATAAGTAATCATCTTGTTGCCTTCCTGAGGAGGTCCTGTCAAGTGTTAATAACATGTATCTGCATCTGAAGTGTATGCAAAACATTCCTTTACATCCACAAAACTTTCTTACTAAACTCTTCACTCAACAGATATCCACTCCTGAGGAGTTTGCCTGAGGCGAGATAAAAGGAGAGCACAAAGATTTTGACAATATGAGGATTATGGAAAAGACATGATAAGAAGATTAGAAAGCCTGCATGTAAACAAATAGCAAAGGTTTTTTTTCCTTTGGTGAATGCTAAAGGGAAACATGAAAAATTCATTAGTAGTATGTCAGTACTAAAGTTTATCTTCAGGAAAGGTGGCTCAGACACTTTATTTCTACCCTTGTGTCTTTGTTCGGTTAATATCACTGGAGATTCCCTGCATGTCTTGCTCTGAGATGCACGTTAATTTAGGATATGCCCCCCCCCCCCCTTTTTTTTTTTTTTTTTTTTTTTGCTGTTGCTGTTGTTACGATAGAACAACTGCAGGCCATGGTTGGTGACATGGTTGGTGACATGGTGGCATCCTAAGAGCTGTGGTTAAAGTCTGTCTCCTGGACCTCCCTGCTGTAATTCCTAGACAAGCACAGAGAAGGGCTTGGCCGTGCAGGCAGAAACGTGTGGGTACTTGCTGGGCCTGAAAAAAGAGAAACATCCTAACAGTGTGTTCTTCACATTCTTTTATTTATAGACTGAGTAGCCATGTGTAGGACAGAAGAGGAGAAGATGAAGCATTGATGAAGTCCCTGAAAAGATGGTTACTTAACAGCTTTCAGAGCCTAATGCAACCCATGAATGTCTTGTAGCTCTAGACTGAATAATAATACATGTCTCCTAATGTTATCTATGTTTGTTATGAGAAACATGACTTTCCCCTCTTTTTCTTTTGCATGTGTGTGCATGTGCGTGTGTGTGGGTGTGTGGGTATGTGGGTGGGAAGAATGCAGCCCTATTGAGAGAATGAACAATTACAAGCTGGTCTATAAATTGCTGTCTTGTTGTCCGAGTGAACTTTAGAAATCCACATGTCTAGAGTTTTCTACCTATTTGCATTCAATTACCAGTGAATTAGTTTTCCATTCTGCTTGTAATAGAAATAGTATAAAATAATACGATAAACTATTAAAATTCAATACAGTGTCCAAAATAAATTAATACACATTTAAATGCCCTAATTTGAGAATTAAATATTGCCTCAGTCTAGTGCCCTGAGCAAACAAACCATTTAACCTCCACCTTGGCTTCCTCAAACGGGGAGCTACCAATTATTTACCTACCTCAAAGGAGTGTAAGGACTAATTACTTAATGTTTGCAGAGCACTTTAAAGTAGAAAGGAGCTGAATAAGTATTACTATTAATAGTATGGACGCCTTAATTGGATTTTTGTGTTTGCGAACAGTGTACGCAATTCAGCAGCCTTCACAGGGCCTTTGTTGCCGTGCCTGTAAAATGAATGGTGGATGCATCATGTTTTCTAGAGGAGACACCTATAGAACAACTGACTGCCATAGAATTACAAACAAGTTAGTCAAGGGCTGTGTTCAGGATGCCAGAGACCAGAGGGGCCTTTATCAAATAAACCTCAGTGGAACGGAAGGGATGCCGCCCACTTCCCTAGAAAATGACAGGTAGGCCTTATTCTCTCACTGCATCTCCAGAACAGGCCACGCTGCCTTGTGTGGTGACCACCTTCTGTTCTGCATCCTGCTGAGTAGGGACACCACCTGCCCCTTGGCATATGAGATACAAGGCTTGGGAAAGTTAGGAATTCGATGCAGCCTCCAGTGCTGTTCAGTGACAGAACAGTTGTCACCAGAACCAGAGGCACTTGTGCTCATGCTGAAATTCTCCCCTCCTGAGAAGGTTCGCAGAGCGACGGGCCTTGCTTGGCGTTTCTATGTCTCTTTCAGGAACCTGGGAGATCCCTCCCTCACGCCCACATCACCAGGCCACACCTCCATCTGTGTAGCTGTTCTTCCCATGCTCACTGCTCGGCCATCTCTTTGTCTTTGAAGGTAACCAGCAGTATGCTACAGGGACTCTGCACAGCGCAAGCAGAGTCAGCCCCCCAAATCAGAATGTGGGAGATTCTGTTAGCTGCAGCTGAGTTTTCAATGTCTCTTATCAGCTTCTCTCTCTGCCACCACTGTTTCACAGGTCAGCAAGCAGACCTGAGGTGTGCCCGAAGTCTTCCCCACCTTCCTTTCCTGGCTGATTTAACTCACTGTATTGCTTTCTGATAACCGGAAATATATTACTTATCCTTTCCTCTTTACACAATGTCTTGAGCCCCTTATTTCACAACTTTGCCTTTGCTTGTACAAATGATTGATAAGTCTTTTAGAAATGTGGGTATATGTGTGTGTATGTATATGTGTATGTATGTGTGTGCATATGTGAGTGGGGTGTGTTGGGTGGTGTGTATGTGGGGTGAGTGTATGTATGTATGTGTGTGTATGTATGTGTGTGCATATGTGGGTGGGGTGGGTGTGTATGTGGGGTGAGTGTGTGTATGTATGTGTGTGCATGTGTGTGTATGTGTGTGTGTGTGTGTGTTTGTACTCTTACTACTCTCAGGATGGTTACACCATGACTTGAAGTAAAAATTTCCAGTCATCTTCCCTCTAGCCAGTCAACAGGACTCTACCATCACAGCTCAAGCGTACTGCCTAAGCTGTGCTTGTCTCACCATGGCCGCCTTACCAGATAAGAATAATGTTTGGAAATATGCTTTTAAGGCCATGGGTGAGGCTCTGAGGAATGACTTTCAGCCACTTTTATCTTTGAGTTGCATGAAAATGACAGGTGGCCATAGCCAGTGACAGACAGTACGTGTGCTCTGAAAGGACTATGGCCAGGCCAGCCTGGCAGGCGTGACTGACTTTGGCAAGTGTGACTCTGGCAGGCCTTTGGCCGTCTCCTAACACCCTCTGCTTTACAAAAAAACCATTAAATTATATTCCTAAAGCTAGAAACCAAGGTCAATATATGTTTGAGTGTGTGTGTGTTTGCGGGGGGCATTTGATACTTCCTCCTCCTGAGTCTGACTACCAAGGTCTAGTTATCAAAGTATTGAAGTCCATCAATCAAAGCTCCCTTCAGCTCATCTGATTGAGATGCCCAACTAAAATTAAATACCCCATCGTAACTGGGTTTCCCTATGTACCTTTATTAACTGCCACTTCCCCATGTGTTTGCCTACTCCCCACCAAGAAACAGTATTTTTGTCCCATTTCACTTCAGGACAAATATCCTTAGCCTTTCTCCCTCATTCCCTTCCCCTTCCCCTAAATTTTGCTCTTATTTTCTGTCCTCTGTTCTTCTTGGGCAGATAAATCTCTTTTGTTCTGAGAACTTGATCTTGAGGGTCCTGAGCTGAGACTTTTCTTTTTCATGTTCTGATCATTTAGGCAGTTTATTTTCATGCAAACTATCATTATGATTTATTAATGTAGCAAAGAACAGTTATGTGACATGCATAATTGAATTATGGGACACCTGTTCCTTCTAATCTTAACATTACAAAGCCAGCAATTTCTTATAACTATAGGAGTGCAGGAGTGTAGAAATGCCTAGGGCTCACAGAGACAGATGGTGCTGTGCCAGGCCATTCTTTCAATACACCATGAGGATCTGTTTGGCAGGTATGTAGGCCTCACTACCTGCTTCTGGTTAGCAGATGTTCTACTAACTGGTTGACTTTAATGCCTAACTTTCTGTGTGATTTTAGGAAAAACTGACACATTTGGATTCCTTATTTGCTCAATTGTTATGCATAGTACCTGAGACACACATACACTGGGTGTCAGGGGCTGTGTTAAGGATTCTGCACAGTGGAGGAGTTGAAGAGTGACTTTGGTAATTTTTCATGCCAAGCTCCACAGATCTAGGAATAATAAGGAAGACACCGATGAGGTCTCGGGTCTATTTTTCAAGTGCAGATTGCAACAGTCATTGGATTCCTGAGGGGAAATGCCAGTAACCTGGTTCATGGCACTTGCACATTTTACAGTTGAGAAAAGTGAGTGAAGGTTTAGACAATTGATTAGGTCTCAGGGTTATAATAATAGTTGATCAGAAAGCAGAAGCAGCACAATTGCACATTCCTTTCCTCTCTGTGCCTTTATCCTTTTTATACAACCAACTTCTTCTTGTAAGGGTTTGCACATTTGCATGTAAATCTGTAAGAGGAGATTATGTGGTCTTCCAAACATCACCCTTGAAAGATAAACTATGGGTGTTTTTACTTTAAAGATGAGACAAGTGAGGATAAAGTGTTTGGAAAGATGTAAATCTCTTTGTGAGATACAGCAAAGAAAGGCCTTGGTCCAGCAATGGTGTAAAGTTAGGCTGAGTTGTTCTCCATTTTTCATAGAACACAGCACTTCTGAATGGTTTATTGACCGTATTGCCTAACTGGGTTTGGCAAGAAAGAGCAGATAATTACAAGTGTCCTCATCCATGGCATCTCAGAGCAGAGAATGGTGAGGTTTACACGCATTGCATTTCAAAATAACCAGGAAACCACAGACTATTATAAAACAAATACTATCCCAAAGACAAAGCCTGAACTACTCCAGGTTGATTTCCACCACTAGGCATTTCTGGTAGTAGAAAGCAGGGAGACTTACCTTTAATTATGTTTCTTCAGATTGAGAACTAGTAATCACACATGCTTTAGTGAACAGCGTGTTTATACACCTTTACACATCTGTGTTTATATATACCAGCTTGTTAATATTCTAATACCATGTTTGCTGAGGAATGTTTCAATGTCTTGATTCTGTATTTTGCATTGTGTCTCAGTAATGAATCTCCAGCATGGCTTTTATGTAGTACCCTCTTTTCCAGGCCAATACGAATGACTTTGTTCTTCAGTCTAATCACTTGGCAACATGGGAGAATTTATCTTTTAGTCTGTTGCATCTTTTGTTTTGTTGAGCATTTCTCAGTGTCCAGAAAATTCAGCATTTCTGTCCATTAGTACACAGCCTGAGAGGATATTCTAGGCAAGTCCAGGGCTCAGACTGCAGTCCTAGCCATGCTCACTGCACTTCTGTGCTGGATGAACTCTTGAAACACCCACGAGTGTTTGCTTCGTGAATGTGCTTAATGTCTACCCCACACCCCTCAGTGCAGCCCCAACTTTTCTAGGATGTCCTTGTTTGGCACCTTTCCTAGGTTTTGTAGAAGCCTCTGAATGAATTTAAAAGGCCTCCATCACTGATGTTCTTAGTCCTACAATAAGAAATTTTCTGTTACTATTCTACATCAAGTGTGTTCTACTAGTTTTTAAAAAGTAACTCTTATAATCATCTACTCATATGTAAAGTTGGATTATACAAAAGTTACATAGGTTGAAATGAGACATCTACAGGACAAGGAGATTTGTGTGGGGTGGGGATGTTAATTATATTGTATTATATCATTGATTATCTTTAACAAATAACACACACACACACACACACACACACACATTGAAGCATCTTTCTGGATGGAATGGATTTCACATCAACTACAAGGCAAGGTATACAAAATTTCACGTCTGTATTGTTTTTCTAACTGTTGGGATTACTTCAGAAGATTGCTTTCTTTAGGTGCATGAAGGAAAGGGAAACACTCTATGTCCTTTTCCTGATGATGACTGGATGAGAGGAGTCAGGAGTCAGTTGCTTTAAATAAATTCCATGAGTCAAACTTACTTGATTAAAATTCCCAATGGCTGCAATTCCCAAAGTAGTCAACAAAAACCAAGTTCTCAGTAAAATGTGGAGGAAGAAAGTAAAGGCAAGATGGCTGCTCCAGGACCTTGCTGTGATCTGATGGAAGCTTAGGCGAAAATAAATCCAAAATGGAAACATTTTCAGCTGAAAGCCCTGCCTCATTAGTCAAATCAGACATCTAAATTGGGAAGAGATAAATCTTGTCACATTTTGGACTTGTTAAATGTCTGGAAATATTTTCAAATGAAAGCTGTTTCTAAAATTCAATGCAACAAAATGTCACTCATTTTATCCTTAATTTTAAAATCCTGAGTGGCATCAACGTAAAACTTCTCCCCCTACTTTACGATTACTTTAGAGTCATCTGATTAAGTTTGCTTGGGTGAGAGGGACTTTTGAGGAGACAGCTCTAAAATGTTTCATACTTAACTAACTAAGCCCATTGAGTTTGCTGCTCTACTCTGAAAAGGTCATACCCTAGAAAACACAGGGCATGATAGGGTCACTAGTTTCTTTCTCCGCTTTCTTAAGAACATTCACTTGAATGTCCCAAACTCATGATTAGCCTGCGGTTCCATGCTATAAAGCAAGATGAAGGCATTAGGAGGAACATTCTGTATAGGAGAAGGCAGACAACTTAGAACATGTGTTGATCTTGCCAGAACATAGAAATTCTTAAGCAAAACCCTGACTGAGAATTCACTCACGGTTTTATCTGGAGGGAGAGGTTTTCACATCATAAGAAAACTAAACAGCTATCAATATTATCACTGATAGTGTTTTCAACTCCTACAAAATACAATGTTTATTTTGCTTAACAAATGAGGTCGTATGACTCTCTGGTCTTCTGGAATATTGGATTCCATTTGTGAAATGCTCCAGACAGTTCTAGTTTAATTACAGTCAGTGAGTAATGACTAGCACCAATCCATGATGGATTAGAGGTTTTTCAGTTGTATGAGTGCAAAATAATTAATTAAATTCAATATCAATTGCTAATATGTCTTCCAGATGTTGCTGTTAGACTATGCTGTGACTCCGCTGTGTTTAAAAGTTCAGAATGAGGTAAAATCTAGTGTTAAAGGTAAGATTACAGTAGTGTGATTAGAATAACTGATACATACTCCATCGATGCAGACTAACAATTTTAAATGGGAAAATATTAATGCAAAAAATATAACATTTATTCATTTAGTATAAAACTAGAATAATCTGGTAGAACAAATTCTCTGCATCCTTGACCAACTTGCTTCAGTAACTTCTGATTATAAGAAGCTTTGAGGTGTCCTGATTACTTCAGAGATTTACACGTACACACACATACACACATGTACACACATATACACATACATATGAACACATACACACACGTATACACACTCACACACATACACACTCACTCACACACACATACACTAACATAAACATATACACATTCACACACATACACACATATACACACATGCACACATACACACTCACACACATACACACACTCACACATAAAAACATGCATGTCCTTTCTAGTGCTCTGATTTGTAACTCAAAATTATATTGACTACAAATTCTGTGTTGTTACAGGTTTTCTACTTATAACTATATCTTAGAAATAATGTACTATTACAATAAATGTTTTCCTTATATTCTTCCTAATTGATGAGTGTGACAGAAGCCATTTCTCAATTATTTTTCCTTTAAAATGTCTCAGCACAGGGATGGAGGAGTATCTCAGTGGTCAAGAGCATGTACTGCTTTCAGAGAAAAATCTGACTTCAGTTTCCAGCAGCCACAGCAGGGGCATCACCAGCACTAATAACTTCAGAGCCTTCATGGGCACGTTCATGCATGTGGTACACACACCCACAAAGACACACCTGGGCATAGTTAAAAAAAAAATCTCTTCACTGTCCAAGTACATGTAGATAAGACTGTAGCTAATGCACTTTAAACTTTAATGACCATTATTTTATGCAGGTCCTTGAGTTCCTGATGTTTGCGGAAAGGGAGCTGTCCAGGCAAATGAAATATGGGTGCATAAGCCAACGTTCCCCCTAGTTTTTTGAGTAATATGTACTGTTTCCTGAGACTGAAGGACTTCCTCCTACCTACTTTGCACTTCTTGGCCCCTAAACAGTATTAAGCTGTCAGGACCCCACTAAGCCTATAGATATTTGGCCTTTGTGAGGTCACTTACTGAGAATCTTTTCACATTGAAAGCCTTAAAAAATTTTTTTATTGTTAGCTGGGCTGTGGTGGCTCATGCCTTTAATCCCAGAACTGGGGAGGCAGAGGCAGTTGGATCTCTGTGAGTCCGAGGCCAGCCTGGTCTACAAAGTGAGTCCAGGACAGCCAGGACTGCAACCATGTCTCTAAAAAAATTACTGCCATTCAGGACTGAGTGCACCTTCTTGTCCCTGTTCTCACCAAGTTCTATTTCCTGTCGCATTTCTCTCTGCTCTCCCTCTCCTACCCTCTTTCTCCTCATCCACTATTTCTGCCTATTCTGTTTCCCCTGTTGAATGTAATTTAAGCATCCTCCCTTGGACCTTCTTGTTACTCATCTTCTTTAGTCCTGTGCATTGTAATATGTCTATCCTGCACTCTATGGCTAATTTTCACTGATAAGTGAATATATGCCATGTGTTTCATTTGGGGTCTGGGTTACCTCATGCACGATGACAATTTTATACTATACTAATTAAGAAACTCCCCAGTTGTTACCTCTGGAGACTATCTCGTGTAAAACTTGCCCAGCATAAGTTCTTGGCTCTTGTGAATTTTCCGTGTTTTCTCTTATTAAAATTTCACTAGTCTGTGACTGGAAAATGCCTCCTTTGTTTTCTTCATCTGTCCTATGATGCCTATTCCACACCAGACCTGAACTTATTTAGAGACTCTCATTGTGAAGTGTAAAGAATCCATGCATTTGCTTTCTCCTGTTATGGCCACAAGGATGCACCAGTGTTACTTTTGGTAGGCAGCTTAATTCTTTGTCAATATAAAAATAACTCTGTTCTAAAACAGACAAGAGCAGTTTATTCTGGGCCAAGTATGTGTGATACTGCCCAACAGGGGCAGCATCTTCTATAGAGACAGTGTATGTAAACTCAGACAACACCACTGAAGAACACAGCTGTATAGCAGTCGTGTACCAAGTGCATTAGTGGGACTTTGGGTAGCAAAGCTTTGGAATCTTGGTGTAGATTCCACATGCTTCATACTTAACTTCAGAGTTGGCAAAGGCTAGGTGTCTATGGAGCAAGGTTTTCACTCTAAGGATTTTACCCTGAGAATGACAGAAACTCAGGTGACAGGGAGAAGTTAAGTAGCTCTCCAAGGATGGCATTAGCCTACCTTCATTCTGGAGTATGCCCTCTTCCACAATCATGTTATTCTACTCAGCTTCAGATTTCTTGATCTTTCCTTGGGATTTGCCTTTTTTTTTTTTTTTTTTTTGAAACTTTGGGCTTCTGTGTTTTGATCTCCAATTATGCCTGAACCAGTTCCCAATTCATGCTCTTAAGTGAGCCTCACCAATGTCTTATGTAGCCAATTGTAGCCCCCACAACCATTTTTCACACATTACTTTTTATTAATTAATTGCACCCACTTGGCAAAGAGCACCCTCAAGGCTAAGTGTTGACTCTGCTTCAGCAACTAGACTTGTAGGAGTGTCCAAACCCTGTGAAGCTCTAGCCTATGAGACAAACAATCCTCAGTGCTAAAAGATAACATGTGATGCAGACACATGTAAGTGCCAGTGAGGAGCTAGGGCATGGGAAGACGTTGTGATTCATAAGAAGAAAGAGATGCTATTTAAACAGGGTGCAGTGAATCATGGGTAAGGATGCACTTGTGCAAAATCCCTGGCAAATGAGGAAGTCAGGCTTAGGAGAGTGGTCCGTGAAGGACACCTGAGGAGGAAAGCCGTTTGCCCAAAGTTCTGCTCTGAAGGCGTTGCTTCTGTTGAGGCAGAAAAAGTATGCAAAGCAAAGGAGAGACTTCCTGAACTGCCTAACACTGAGGTCAGTACCAAGCTGTGAAAACATTTGGTAGGAACTTGGGAGTCTACTTGGATGAAATGGAAACACATGGGGGGGCGGTCAAGGAACTTTTACCAAAACAAAACCAAAACCAATCTGATGTATGTCTGTTTTTTGATACCTTACAATTCTTTTGAATGACAAACAAATAGATTGTCAGAACACAGCCAAATCTAGAGACAGTGTAGGACATTGATAATGTTCACCTACTATGGGGTAAAAACGACATGAGACCATTTCAGGTGACTCCAGCCTGAAATGTAGATTTTGGAGAAAGGTGGAGATAGACAGTCTCAGATATCGTCATATAATCTTTTTTTTTGAAGATTAATGCATTCCATTCTTTAGGGAAGCAATTTAAAGTTAAAGCACTCAAGATAGCTACAGGAAGTCCCAGAAATTGACAAGATTCACTAGGCCTCTCCTTCCCAAGAGTAACAGTAAAGGTCGCAGACAGTCACTCTCAGATAAGATCAGCTGCAAAGAAGGACTCTGAGACCAGACAAGCCTCCAGGAAGAATCAGAAACCAGACTAGCTGCATGAAAGATGTTTTTATCAGCTGAGTCCCACGGAAGGGACACTCTCTAACTAGTTAGGATGACTGCAGGATTTGCAGTGTGCTCCAGATTCCCAGCTTTCATGGTGGTTGGACCTTATCATGTGCTTATCTTCGAGTCATTCCTGCTCCTGTATGTATCTCCTCACCTATATTCCTATAAGTGACCCCGATAAAACTCATTGGTTCAGTTATTGGACTTTGGCAGTATCCATATTTTGATCTGCTGCCAGCTCCCTATCTGGAGTGAGTAGACATATGTCTTGCACATCCTTGGGACACATTTTGTCCCACAACAGAGATGCTGACCTTAAGTGTTCTTTTCCACATCAGAAGGTGCAGTTGAATGTCCTCATGTCTTCAGCCATCTCATAATCAGGAGTGGAACTCTCATATCAGGTAGTATTGTATCCACAAGACCAAGATGCTAACCACACGTTAGGTTGAGACTGTAGCAAGCAATGCCTTGTGAGTGCTGCCATGCAGCAGTAAGAGACACGGAAAGGTAAAAGCAAAGCTGAAAAGGGGGAAGGGCAGTTCAGATCCATGAAAGCTAAATGAACAAAATATTTTTAAGAGGATAAAAAATAATTTTATCAATTTTTTCTGAAAACGTAAAAGACACTCAGCAACAGCCAGCTCTTGAGCTATGGAATGATCAGCAGCTTCCACAGAAGATGTGACAATAGCACAAACATGATTTTTATAGATGTGAGAGAAATCAGTTGTTCACATGAGAGCCTGCATTGACAGATTTAATTATAGCAAGTTATTCTCTATATCTGTAACCAAACCTACCAAAGGTCAAGGCATTATATGTCCAATATTATATGCTCTGTGTATTAAATAGCTTTGCTAATGAATTTTTTATGAGAATTCAGAGGCTTAACATCATGGGTAATAGTTTGGTGGGAATTTGTCAAAATTTATCACACTATGTTCATGTGACAGTAAAATGTGTATTCGTCATCCATGGCTAGGTCAAGTTGAGGTAAGAACATAACTACCTCTTCTTATTTGGCTAGTTTGAATCTCTGTAGTGGTGATCACTCTGTGATGGTTCATTTCCTAGTGTTAATTTTCATGCATTAAACATCATCCATTATAAACAAATTCAATATCATTCAAGTATTTTTGAATCTTTTAATAATCTCCAATTTAATGGTTGTTTTTTCATATAGGTCGTTGTATTACTTATTCATGTTCTCTTTGCTTTAATTAGATTTTTTAGTAATTGATAAATGTTTTAGTCTTGTGATATAAATTTAGAGTTCTTTTTATAGTTTTCTATGTCCTGATTTATTAATTTGTACTTCAACTTTATTAATTTCTTCAACTGACTAATTTGGCTTTTTTTTTTTTTTTACAGTTTTCTAAGTTATGTAGTTAGAAGCTAAATCTGTCTTTCCTTTGTTATCTATTTATATAATTACTACACATTCTTGTTCATCTAACCTTTAGTTACAGGCTGTAGTTCTTTGAATGTGGGACAAAGACAGACGACTAAGCCCCATAGGTGGAGTGGAGTATGAGATCCGTAGGATACCATGCAAAACACAGCACCTACGCTCAGCACATCTCTCCCCAGGGGATCAACAGTGAGAGATGTGCTGTGTCAATTTATGTGGCTGTCAGTGCACCTACAGGTAAGCAGGAAGTCTGCTCCTGGCCTGCCATCTGGTTTCACAAGTTAAGCTGTGAGGGTCAGGCACCCCCTTCTCTTAAAAGGAGCTAAAATATGAAAGCTGGGAGACTTAATCACAAATTTACTTTGTCCAAGTAACAGGATTATTAGCTAGGAGCTCTGGTGACCTTTCACAGGCTAGATTAAGCCAACTAGGACTTTATTAATGTTATTAGCTCTCAAAGGAGGAGATAAATCCATCCAGACCTATTTGTATTCAGAAGTAGATTCTTGAAATCCAAGATTATTAACTATAATCATCTCATTACTCCTGTTCTTCACAGATAATGATGGAAATATTGCTGGTATTTGAAGTTAGTGGCTTTTCAGTGTTGTTCTGAACTGGGGCTTTTGTTGCAGTTATTATGTCTGTATGGCTTAGGAAGCCAATAACTTATACTATGAGGCTAAAGTATAAAGCTGCAAGTACTACACTGTTCAGAATCTAAACTGCTACTAATCAAAACTAAAATAAACTATTCTAAACCTATGTCCTCATCACCTACTACATCCCAATCACTTGTCAATCTCATCCTCCTAAGGCAGCTTCTCTCCACCAAACTGTTCACTCTGAACTGTCAACTCCCTGCCTCTTCTCCTGGAAGCCCCACC
Source organism: Acomys percivali (assembly GCA_907169655.1). Taxonomy (NCBI): domain Eukaryota; kingdom Metazoa; phylum Chordata; class Mammalia; order Rodentia; family Muridae; genus Acomys; species Acomys percivali. The sequence continues at coordinate 105,966,770 of OU015753.1, forward strand.
TTCCATTTCCTATCCTTCTGCCCAGCTGATTGGCTAACAACACTGTTGACAACTGCTATATCCACTCAAGGCATTCCTTCACAGACCTTAATACAGATTCCATGCATATTGAAATACAAATAGTAACATGAAAAAACATATGAAAAATCCCCTTTCGTACAATTGTCCAACATTTAGAGGAGATGCATAGCTACTCTACATGCAAGAGGATTTGAGAATATAAGGGAGACAGTCATAGTCTTCCCTTGTCTGGGCTCTCATCATCTTATTAAAGAAATTTCCCATTTAATACTTCCCATGGGGACTCAGCATGCTGTGGACTACAGAGAGGATGGTTTATAGAACTTCCAAGCCAGTGTTGGTAGCTGGGATCATGTCTGTTTATTAACTTTTATTTCAGCAATGGCACTATTGTCATTGTCAGAGAAAATCAGAAAAAGACTTCTTTGCTTTAATAAAGAGGCTTCTGTAGGTTACTTCTTAAATTTCTCTGACTTCTGAGTAACAGATCACCAAATGAACAACTGGACATGAGCAGCAGAAGTGTTAACATAATTAAAGATAGCAAAATCATTGGATTTGTAAAAGCCTTTTATGGGTAAATAAATATGGTCTGATAAGGTAACAGTTTTAGAGCCAATCAAGCTTTCAACCTATGCCAAAACTTTCTGCTGGTGCCCCTGGCTTTTCCATTTTTTCACTACTGTGTTAGCATTTTGAAATGACAACTTTGTCTTACACTACGTGATGACTGTGAATGTGTCCATGAGTGTATATACATTTCTGTAGTTGTGATCATTTTTGAGTGGGCATCAAAGTGTATGCAATGGATTAGATCATGAGGGAGTTACCTTAATTGGGTGTGTCTATAGAACATGACCCTTACAGTTCACAGCTCTTATGTACAACTGGCAATTTGCTGTAGGCATAGGCCTTCAGCTGTAGGTCATGTGTTCTGTGGCCTCAGCTCCATGACCAGTTTCAAACTTGGTCTTTATAATTCAATTCTGTAATTGAATATAATTTTGAACTATTCTGATGAAAGGTTGTGGCAGCCTAGCAATGTATTCAGCCTGGATCCTGTTTCACTCATGATATTTCTTGTCTTTGGATGTGTGGCATCCAGAACTTCCTGGAGTGGAGTGTCAGAGATGAATATTTTACCTGTCTAATAAGTAAACAGCTCCTGTTTGTAAAAGCTGGTAAGGTATAAAAGATCTCTTTTCACCCTCATCTCTTGGTTTCATTGAGAGTACAAGAGTAAATAGAAAGTCAAAAGATGAGTATCTTTTCGAAATAGCCCTTTGTAAACTATCTGCAGCCACTTGCTTAGCCAGAAAGAGGTCCTCAAGTAAAGCCCAGAAGTTGAAAAATGATGGTGATGTTTTGACAAATATCCTAATTCATTACCATATAAGTTCTAAAATAGAGCCTTAGGACTGAACTTATCTTACTCTCCTATTAGCCTATGTAAACTCCTAATCTCTGTGTTCTCAGTGTTGCCACTTAAGTGTTACCACCTGTTGACTTCCAGGAGCTGTTGGGAAGATCCTAGGAGAGAGAGGAGAGACTTCTTAAAATACTCAAGGTGGCTAAACAGGTTTGGGGACTCCTGGCAAGTTAAAAGTCTCCCTTCAATATTTGAGAAGTATACTCCAGAAGGCTCTTGAGAGATGTGGTCTGAGGTTGCTGTCCATAAATATATTCCTCTTTCACTAACCGGACATATATTCTACCCAGTGCAATACTGAAAGCAGTTTTCTTCATAAAGACTATGATCAGAAGTCAACTTTGCAGACTACATCCCCCAAAGCTTAATGTTGAAATAGACAACGTCTACTTTGTCAAAGGGGTATGGTAAAGACAAATGATCTGTCCTCCACAGAACGAATCTGAGTCTCCCTACTAATGATGAGAAGCGTCAGCATTGTAGAGCTGGTGGTGAGCGGTTTGCAGTGGTTCTCTCTAGTCTAAGCCTGTAGAACCGACACCAAAGGTCCAAGCACCAAAGCCTTCCCTTAAAGATTAACTGAAGCAAACACTTTCTTAAATTCGGCATCTTCCAAGAAAAGGAGGCATGGTTTCTCATAGATTATAACTTAATTACACAAATAAGGAAGCTTGTCAGGCAAGCACATTCTTGACCATGTTTTTGATTCGTCTGAAATATCAGAAACAAATACCTAAGCGTAGCATGGTGTTTCAGGCCACAGGGTATGTGCTGATAAAGCTGTATTCATAGGCAGTCAATTATGGCAAAACTGTAGGTAAATACATCGACCTCAAATGTCCATGTTACAACAGACAAAATAAGTTGTTTTAACTTTTTCATGAACTAATCTATTTTGTGGATATCAATGCCAATCCAAAGATGTTAATAATTAAGGAAGAGAATCTTTGCTGAATTCTCAGCAACTCATGTATTCATCTTTGGTAGATAGAACTGAAAGGAAAACAGCATTATTCTCCGAACCAATGCACCCGTTACTCAGACAAGAGGAAAGGGGTCCTTACAAGGCTATGTCTTGGCGATACAGGTCTTTGATATAATGGTTTTCCTTCCTCTCACCTTGCTAAAATAAATAAGTTAGTTGAGTAAACACAGAGGCTTCAAAGAGGAATTTTATAACGTTAAAAGGCTCCTGCTTCCATACTTGACCTAAGGTAGGACTAAGAATTCCTGTTCTAGAGATAAAATTTAAAGATGTGGATCATCATTAGCTAGATTCAAAGTAGGACATGAATGCTAGTCCATTTTTATTTTGGTATTGGGTGGCAGAAAATGCAATGAGGTTTTTAGGCAGCGAGTATACACATGGAGAGACCCAGACAGAGTTAGTAGAAGATTGATTTACCCCTGTAGAGTCGTCACATTTACATATTTTCTTTTGTCCATCTCTCTGCAAGGTATCTCATGCTTCCAAGTACATGTGCGGTGGAGTAGAAGACGGCATTGTGAGTAACAGTGAAAGCATGCTCACTTGGCCTGGCTTAATTTTCCTTCCTAGATGCTCTTGGCTTATGTTAAGCTTCAGAGAAAGATCATCAACTGGGCAAGAAGCAGAATGAGACCCTTGGCAGCAGCATCCAGCGTGAATGTCCAGAGCAAAGTAGACAGTCCGTATACATTAGCCCAGAAATCCCAGTCAGATACAGAGAAGGCCGAAGCAGGAACACGCAGGTGGACAAGCAAAGCAGGAATCATTTCACATGTGACTTGGAGACAGTGACTGGTTGAATTGTGATACGTTTACTAAAATCAGTGTGTCTTGGTAACAGTCAAATGTTAGCACTAACAGAGTGAATTTCAGTTAGAAAGTAGCTGAGTTTAGTGTGGCTGAGGGAAAACTGAGGTAAGACATTCAGAAGATGGTGTGGCAGGGATTGGTAGCATTTAGGGACACATTGGAAATGTTGCTTCAAGCTTACTTTCCTCAAAACATTATAAAAAGAAGAAAAGTCTGCAGGTCGCTAACTCTCAAATGTTATGCTAGAGAAATAACACGGAACCCACCGACGAGAGAGTGAAGAGAGGCTGATGTTTTAAAGTAAGGAAAAGATGTCTGTTTGTGATCCCAGCACTGCAGAGGCAGGGCAATTGTAAGTTCCCTGCTGCCTGGGCTACGTTGCAAGATCTCATTTCACACAATCAGTTGCAAATAAAAAGTAAGAAACACCTGTTAAAACTGACCACTGATGCTTAATGTGAAGAACAAGGAAACCAGGGTCCCTCCCTTTGCTTCGCTATTGCAGGCTGAGTGCTCTGAGTCCAGCTCCTTGGCAATAGATCGGTTTCTGGTATCAGATTTTCCAACTTTGAAATGTGGGCAGGATGTTCACTTATAGGTTTTATGTATACTTTGTACACGTGACTTGACGATAATTAGACAAGATATTTATGGCACATAGATCTGACTGATCTATTTCACGAAGGTATGTTTTCATCTTTCCATTGTATTTTCATGGACGAACAAGCACATTTTGGATTTCGAAACTTTTGGGTGTGGAGAAGAGAAACAGTGACAGAATTGATGGCCGTGCCCAAGATTAGGGATAAAAGCAGTTCGGAGTAGGGGAGTGTCTACCATTCTCAGCTCATGGCCATGACAGTCCACTCAACGGGCTTTTCTTCAACTGAAGTCAGTTATGTGACGTGGATGAGAGATAACTGTTATTTGTGATGACAGATTTCTGAAGGAAGTTAGAGAACTAAAATGAAAGTGTAATGTATTTCAGAATGTTGGCTTAACAAGAAATACTACAACAGCGTGGATCTGCTGAGGGTTTGCAGGACCCTTTCTCCAATCCTGACAGCAGCGCCCTGCCGATAACAAAGGGCATTCACTGAGTGTGCCATTCTTGCCCTCTGCTTTTCCTACTGTAGAAAAGTGTCCTCTTCATACACATGCTCATTGATATTTAGAGCATAAATGATAAGTTTAAGATATTTTATGCTGATATTAATCTCATTATAGCCAAGGTCATTATACTTACAATTTTAGTATATTCCTTCCATTCACTCCAGCTGAGCATGCTCAGTTGATTGTCTCAGAAAATAAACTCCTTGTTACACACACCCAACAAGAATCTTAAGACATGTTATGTCACAGAACTCTAATAAATAAGATTTTATTTATGAATAAATAAATAAGGTTTAAGAGCTGCATTAGGATGCAGGTTTTTATTTGAGACAAGGTCTTACTACTTAGACAGGGCTGGCTTAGAACTCACTGCATAACCCAAGCTTGCCTATCCATCCTTTTGTGCTGGGAGGACAGGAATAAGTTCACATAGCCTTCGTCCAGTCATCATTTGATGGACATCTAGGTTGACCCCATGTCTCACTATTGTGAATAATACAGAAATAAACATGGTGGGCAGCCTTGTGTACCCCATTTATTGTTTGGAAATTTTGTTTTATTGATTTTGAACTCTTAGATTACCAGTTCTTTATTTATTGTGAATTATGTATTTTATATTACCTATCATTTATCCATCTATGCATTCATCAATGCATCCATTCATCTATCTATCTATCTAGCTATCATTTATCTATCTACCACCTACCTATCTATTAAGTCCTCTGTTATAATTGGGCTAGAAAAATTTGTCCAGCTCTGCAGAATTTCTTTTTACTTGGTTGTAGCATTTCAATATCTACTGAAATGTTCATCATTCTCGTCGATCCTTAATTCAATTCTGGTCCACTTTTTTGAGAAAACCTCTTCTCAAAAAATGTGATTTTTCACATACAATCTTTTCATCATAAGAAGTGCTTTAGGAAAATCTTAGTCTGTGTTTCACTATAAACCCTTTTCCAAATATTTTGTTTCTAAAAAGAATGCCTCAGAACCTTTGTGGAAACCTCCATACGAACCCCTGAATATTGAGTTCTGGACTTCAGTTCCTCTTAGCAAGGGTAGAAACAAAAGTCGAAAGTTTGTATATTTAGATTATCATTGAAATATGGAGTAGAAAATGTATCTTTCACACATGTAACAAACATGGCTACAGTGATGATGCTTAGATGCTCAACATATTATAATTTTAAAGATGGATTTATGACATTTATTTCTGGAGCTTCATATTTGGATATATCTTCTAAATTCCCATGTGATGCTCTTCCTTTCAGGCGTGGTGTGCTGATGACCTTCCCTGCGGGGAATCAGCTGTTTTGAGTGGGTGGACATTGTACACAAGATTTACATCGCACATGTGCTGGGTTGGTCGACGTCTGCTGTAGGCCGTGTTCTGTAACTTCCGTACTATTTGCCTTAAATTGAGAAAAATGTTATGTCGTACACTCCAACTCACAAGCCAACAAGCCAACAATGGTGGTGAGACCACCCAGTCCTCTTCCACAAAGGTAGCAGCCCTGTGAAGGTAGAACTTAAACTCAAATCTATCAGCTGTAAACTGACAGCTTGGTAGCTCCACGGGTTACCTAAAAAAAAAAAAAAAAAAAAAAACCTCAAAATATTTCCAGAGATTGATAACTTTTTCAACTATTGGCAGGCTATGAAAGTCTGCCACAGGAAATAGGCACAAGTTTTTCTATACTTAGTAAATTATGTCTCTGGATTCTTTACAAAGATGCCTTCAAAAGCTGCTTGACATTTCAAAATAAGTGATGAAGGAGACAAGCAAGGAGCTAATCTGGGGCTTTTAGGGTGTATTTATTCCTTATTTTGCTTATTGGTTATTGACTCTGACAGACTTAATGACACTACTGTATAGCATTTAATATAATATTCTAAAAAGATGTTTGAAATTTACAGCCTGTATTGTCCTTGGCTGGTGCCATAGTTTGAGCGGGACCCCTGGGCCCAAATCTGCCTATCATAATGTTCTTCTTGTAGGTTTCTAGGACCCTCTAGATCCTTCTATTTCCCCATTCTGCCATGCTTCTCTCATCTAGAGTCCTAATAGAATGTCCTCCCCTCTGTCCCACTTTCCTGGTAAGTGAAGACTTTCATGGGACATGCCCCTTGGGCTAGTATGCAAGTGGGCTAGTATATAAGTGAGTATATACCATTTGACTCTTCCTGCTTCTGGGTTTACTCACTCCCTTACCCAGATCTAGCCAATGGACAGGACATTCTTCACAGTTGAGTGGAGAATGGGGTCTGACTTTCACACGTACTCTGGTGCCTTGTATTTGACCACGTCCCCTGGATGGGGAGACCTGGTGGCACTCAGAGGAAGGATAGCAGGCTACCAAGAAGAGACTTGATACCCTATGAGCATATACAGGGGGAGAAGGTCCCCCTCAGGAACTGTCATAGGGGAGGGGAGTAAGGGGAAAATGGGAGGGAGGGAGGAATGGGAGGATACAAGGGATGGGATAACCATTGAGATGTAATATGAATAAATTAATAAAAAAAGATGGAAAAAATAAAAATAAAATGATGTTTGCTGTTATCGAGGGTTTTATCTACATATTTTAGAAAGGAAAATGAACTATAAACTGTGACCAGATTTAAAATGTTGCAAAATAGCCATATTTTCAAAAACCTCATTTGTTTAATATCATTGTTTAAACAAATGAAACAAAGGCTGTGCAGTAACTAAGAAAGCCTGAGGGGACTGTGGAGATGGGTCAGTGGCTAAGGTACATTTTTGCTCTTCCAGAGAACCTGAGTCCAACTCCCAGAATCCTCATGGTGGCTCCAAACTAGTAACTTCAGTTTCAAGGCCTCTAATGTCTTCTTCTGACTTCTGTAGGCACCAGGTATGAGTGTGCTACACAGACACAAATGAAGGCAAAACACAAGCCACAAAATAATGAACGAAATAAATCTTTAAACAAATAATGCTCAGTTACTGACAATTGTCTTCCATCATGTTTATAACTAATGGTACAGTTGTCAAGAGCAGTAGATTAAGTCTCATTGCTATGATGATGTGTAAATATTACTAGTAGTGGTCAGGTCAGGATTTATTTGTAGTAATATAACAAAGGTAACGAAAAAAGGTATAGACATATACACCCATGAATGCTATTTCTCTTTAGAGAATTCTTAAATGAGCACAATACTTATTTACAATCCATCTTTGTCATAATGTTAAACAAAAGATTTATATTTTTTAAAATACTGAAACTGACTAAAAGTAAATTGGGCTGTTATGCAAAAGTAGAGGTACTGGGTGGCCATGGATGAAGATTTCCCTTAGACTGTGTTTGGGCGGGTAAAGTCTGAATCAGGGTAGAAATCAGTGGGTATGCCAATAGGAGTCCCCTGGGCCCCCAAGCCAGCTTTTGTTCGCCATGTGCAGTGATGTAGGTGACATATGAAAAACCTCATAGTGATTTGACTTTATTTCATGTATTTTCAAAAAAACTTTTCAGATGGTATCAAATGACTCTAGAGGCTGCATTGAATATTGGGGATGAAATAATAGCAACATCTTAATGAAAACCACTTTGTATTGTAAACAGATAGCAGGCCTGTTCAGTCTGGCTCTGTGCTTGTGTCGATAGCTTTTGAACATGAACTTTCCTTGTTATAGAGCTGTGTCCACAATCTTTTCAAAGTAAAAGAGAAAACTTTCTTATTTCTTTTGAGTTTCTTTTTCTAATGAGTTGGTAATGTGTGCGGCACCCACTGCTGATGCAAACCTGATAGAATTCTCAACTCATTTAGCTACTGTCTCAACAGGCAGACAATGCCTGGTGCGAGTGATGATTAAAAAGTAACAACAGAAGCAGAACAAGCATGAAAAAAAATCTATAATAGGAGCTTTACTGCTGTTGGGCTGTCCTGTCAGCTAAGAGAAGACAGCACTTTAATTATACAGTGTGTTGTTTGCATGATAGGCACAGCAGAGAGGCAGTAAAATAAAGAAGAGAGGAGAAACTGCCCTTTGATCATGTGCACAGACCATCAGCCAGCGGAGGCAGTCTGGAGGATGAGCAAGGTGGTCCATGTTTCCTGAGCTGTTAGATGGGATTCACAAGAAAGCAACAAGGTAATCACTTTCTGCATGTAGAGAGTCAAAGGGGCAGCAGGGAAGGCCGTGGGTCATCAGTCTGCTGCTCAGTTATCTTATGACTTTCAGAATTCATATGCCCCTGATTTTATAATCATGTAAGAGAGGTAAATCCAGTGCTTGTCCATTCCGGCCTCCGCATTGAGGAGTATAACTCAGAGGTGCCCGGCTTGCTCAGATGCTTAGAGTGACCTAGGAGTACACACCACAAACAAACAAAGAAGCAAGCAAACAAACAAAACTACCAAAATAAAAGAAATATTTCTGGAATGTTCCACCAGAAATACTGGAAACCCAGAGTGTGTGTTTGTGTGTGTGTGTGTGTGTGTGTGTGTTGGAGAGAGAGAGAGAGAGAGAGAGAGAGAGAGAGAGAGGGGGGGGGGG
>OU015753.1:105986435-105998935 GCA_907169655.1 Acomys percivali
TACAAAGGAAATTTCATATTTCTGAATACACAATGACTGTAGACATGAAATTTAATTGATTTTCTACATTGCTCAGCAGAATGTAATTATTAGTTCTCATTAAAGTCACTTATTAGCAACAGGACTTTAATTCATATGATGTGGTGCAAACTAGTACTTTGAAGAACTGAGTTAGGATCATCCTCAGTCGGTTTCCTAGCTACAAGAATCCAGTTCACAGGATCATTCTCAATCTTCTTTTCTAATCTTACTGTTTTATCACTATAATTTTTTGGAATATTTTATGAAATCTATCTTGAGAAATATTTGTGTAGATGCTCTGCATTCCAAGAGAGAGTGTATATTGTGGCTTTCAGTACAGTTGTAGCCTGCTGCAGATAGGGACACCTGGACACATACAGACACACATATACATGCATATGCATAAGCACATACGAAGAAACACACATGAATGGAGGCATGTGTGGGTGTACATTTAAACATGACTATCCTAAGTAGTGCTGCTTTTATTATCATTGGTGTGAAAACAGATGTGAAGTGGGGAAGATGGGGACAGAATGCACCGAGATCAATGCTAGCTGATATATACCAATAAACTTATGTTTGTTATTATCCTCAGAAAATTAACCTCTTGACTCCATTTTTAATGGGACTATGAGATAAAGAATATATTGTGGACACCTTGGATGCCCTGTGTTTCTTTGGGAGACACTAGAGGAGTGTGAGGGAACAGCTATGCTGGTGGCCCAGATGCCTAAGGAAGTCACCTTCTTAAACATGAGTATTTCCAGTGAATTAGTATATAGCTTTTAAGAATTATTTATTTTAATTTGAGATTATAACATAAGTATATCATTCCTTCTCACCCACTTCCGTTTTGTCTCTTCAAATCCTCCCATACCTCTCTCCATACTCTTTTTTTTTTTAAAGTCATGGACTTATTCTTCATGAATTGTTGGTACATGCATATATGTGTATATTAATACATACATATACATAAATACAATTAATATAACCTAAATACATAAATACAATCTGCTCACTCTTAAATTTTCCACTGCTTCTATGGATATTTTTTTCAGGAATGACTGGTATTGGATTACTAATTGTTCTTTGCTAGCAAAGACTGTTTCTCACAACCTTATCACACATTAAAGAAAGTTCTCTTTGCAAACATGCAAAGAAGACCATTACAAAAAACCACAATGAAACAAAGTGCAGATGTGTAGCGCCTCACCCAAATAGAAACATATACAATATAACTCCCATGCCTAAGGCTCAGGAACACTGCAATAGAGGGCAGCAGCAAGACCGTAAGAGCCAGAGAATCAGGGAGTTTGCTGTGAGATTGTGTCTCCTAAGAATGTTGCACACATAAATATAATCAGCAACACTGCCTAAACATAACCTAAACAAAGGCGTCAACGACCACACGTAAAGTGGTAGGGTAAGGGTGGGGCTCTGGAGGTCCCAACCCTACACAAAGAACTATCAACAACCAATGGCAGCCAAGAGCTGGAGAAATAGTGTGACTTTCAGCTGGGATTCAGGAGTCTTGAAATGACTTGGGAACTTTCAAGATTATAAGAACGTTTTCCCAGGATGGTGTGGGATCTCTCAACTCTTTGACATGAAGCTTAGGAAGTGGATGTGAAGGCATCAGCATGTATCACCTGGTGCTTCCCACAGCTTAACACAGTCTTCTGCAGTGTGTTTGCCGAAAGGTAAAAGACAAGACTAAGTGCTAACCATTCTCTTTTATGAAAACATCCCTTATTCTTGTAAAATACTTGAAAATATATACACAGTTTTTTCTGGCCCTGTGGTAAATACCTTCTTTTCTTTCTTGTGTAATCTGTTGATCATAAATCCAGTGGGTTATGTTACAGCCCATAACTCATAGATGGTTAACAATGTTTTGTGACTGGTTGAATAGATGCAATAGCAAGAATTTCTAGTCTGTAGAGAAAATATTTTTTCATAATAAAGCTCAGATCCTGTTTTGGATAAACAGACCATCCTGTGCAACTCAGCAATCTGGGCTCAGCATCCACCTTGACATACTGATTTAGGGAACAGCAATGGTGGAAGCGACAGAGAGATTTATTTATTATCTTCAAGTTAGGAAGAGGAACCATCCTCTACAGAGGTTCAGTGACCACCTCAAGTCTACATTTAGTGCACTTACAGTAGAGGTAGGTTTCCACAGAGGATGGGAGTTACGCATGACTTATTTACCTTTGTCCCAGCTCTGTCCTACCAGGTAAGTAATGCATTGTTATCCTGGTAGCCCTTGTCATTGTTAGGCAGAATCAACATGGTTTCTGAAAAAGGATTCTGTCTGCCCTAGGATGCAGTCTCAGGCTCATGGATAATTGCCCTCAGTTGCAGGAAGGTCGGGGTTAGGGATTTTGGGGGGTGTAGAGGGGTGGTGGAGGAGTAGAGGGTGGATGTGAAGAAGTGGCAGGTAGTGGAGTACAGTGGAGGAATAAGGCTTAAGGGGATGGAACGGGGTGAGCGGAGGGAGGCTGGAGGTGGACAGGAGTGGTGCTGGGGAGGAGAGGTATGTGTGCTCTGTGGGGCTTTGTTCTGTCTGGAATCCATGTTACAGGAGACTTTGTTCAATGAATCATCAGTGTGTTCAGTTTTGTGCAGACCCCATGTATAGTCAATACTCCTTCACAAAAACAACAGGCTGTTTCAGTAGGAAGGAGGGAAGGGAGGGAGGGAGGGAGGGAGAGAGGGAGGGAAATAGGGAAGATACACTCCTGAATGTAGGTGGCTACGCAGCCAAGGAACAGTGTGGATTTATTTACCTACTGGCCAGGTTCCATTCTGTAGAGCAAAAGCCCACACCATTCAGCACTGTGCATTGTGAGCCTGCACCGCAGCCCAGGGTCTTCCATTTGCTGACTGACCTTGGCCAAATCCCTCTCACTGCTTTAATTTTCATTGCTCATTTAGAAAGCTTCCTTTATGCTGCCACTTCCAGACTCTGGATCACATGATGCACAGACCTTCTGCACACACTTTTCATCTTTCTTCCACAGCATCCGACTGCTCAGTACACCCTGTGAGCGAGGTGGAATGTAATGAGTTCATTTTCAAACTTTGCTAGCCTGCTTCCTGGGTCTCTGTCTGCAAGTCCTGCAGTTCACTCAGGCTTAACGTGCAAAGTGGCAGATCCTTCTCTTTAGGGCAAACACACCGGCTGCAATGTTTACAAAACCACCAAAGCCTTACTCCTAGCTGCCTTATAGAGTTGATTCATTCCCGCATGTGCTCAAGGAGGCATGACTAAGCCACAGGCCTGCAGGAGTCTCTGGACTGCAAGCCTCTTAACAGCTATGGAGCCTCCTTCTAACAGAACATTGATTAAAGTGGCACCGCTCTTATAATTTACTTTATACATATAAAAGCACACTTTACATGCAGAAATGAACCTTCTTTCTATCAGTCAGCAGCCAGGCCCTGTTTACTTATTTGGCTGTATTCAAGTGAAAATCTAGGGACTCTGTTTGCATTTGTGCACATGACTATTTTTGACCTTGACTTTGCCTAAACAAAATATAATAAAACTATGTACATATTGGTATCAATTATCTACCACATCCACCAAATAGCAAAAAGGAAAAAAGAAAGAATGAAAGACAGTAAGTAAGTAAGGATGGAAGGAAGAAGGAAGGAAGGAAAGAAGGAAGAAAATAAATATTTCTGAATGTCTGAGTTCTGTTCTCATTGATCTCAGCTTTAGTATTATTTACTTTGACTTAATCTTCAGAAAACAAAAGGAATCTATTCTGTGATGTGCATTTGATTATGATGAAATCTCTAGGACAATTTTGCTGCTCTTTTCACTCTGCTTTTGAAGCCTTTCATCCTTTTGCCTTGTTTGAAGCTGGAGCTGAGATGTGCAAAGGCTAAGGACCCGGTTTCCTGCCCGTTTTCTGTGTCACTTTCCTCAGCCTACTTATGCTATGTGGCTTTTCATTCTGGGAACATAGAAAAACACTTTATTCCACCATGTTTCTGTTAATGCTGCCCTTTCAATCTAGATGGCGTCCGGTATGAAACAACATTGCTGTGGTTCAAATAAGAAAGGATACACAGATCAAAGCAAAGAGGCACAGAGGAAAATCTGGAACTCTGCTACAGAAGCAAGGCCAATGAGACCTGACAATCTATCCAATGTGGGGGAGACAAGTAGCGTGGGATAGCCTGGCTGCTTTTGTCTCCCCCAATATCAAAGTTGAACTTTAACCTCAAGGTCAGATCATTATGAGGTGTCTTACCTGTGTCCCCTGCTTGCAAGTCTTCCTCCAGATGCCATCATAGCTCCATTTCTTAATTACTTGGTTGTCATAGTAACTGCCCTTGGCCAGTTCTTTCTGCTAAACTACCATTTTCTATCATTTATCACCAACCAAAATCATTTTTTCTCAGTGATCTCTGAGCCTTACAAATGGGAGATGTTTTATAGATGAATTCACTGGGATTTTGCTCCTCAACCATTTTAATAGGTTGTGATTTTTGTATGTATGATTGTCTTCCTCTGTTGTAGAAAAAACTTTCCTTGATGAGGGGTAAGACCCACACACATTTGTGGTTATGAGAACAAATATGTATTGTGCTGGATTAGTGAAACGGTGGTTGTAGTTTCTCCTCCAAGATCTATGACTTCACTAGCCCTGGGTGGTTTGCTAGGCTCTCAGTACCAGGCATGGCTTCCCTCTTGTTCAGTGGGTCTTGAGTCCAATTAGAGAACAGTTGGTTACCACCGAGGTCTGTCTACCACTACCACACACTTGGGGGATTGTGTCAGGCTGCATGTCATAGCTAGATAGGACTGTTGATCACTTCCCTTTGGAAACTTACATGTGTTATGTCATGTGGCAGTACAAAAGCTAGTCTTCAGAGAGGAGGTTTTCAGGTCAGTTTTTGCTCAGAGGCTTCTGGGCACTGTGTCTGAATTGCATGGTATCTTCAGCAACAGGTACTTACCTTGCACCTCTGAAGGCAACCACATTTATATAAATATTATTCATGAATTATAAAGTTCTAACAGATCTTTATATAAGTACATAGGCATATATGCAATCGCATGACCTTATGGCAGAAAAAATGAATTACATTCGTTAAGTGGTCAAGAATTTTAAAACAGGCTGCCAAGATGAGACTTGATAGCCTATGACCATATAGTGGGGGAAGAGGTCCCCCTCAGTCTTAGACCTAGGAGAGGGGAATACAGTGAAAGTGGGAGGGAGGGAGGATTGGGAGGATACAAATGATGGGATAACAGTTGAGTTGTAATCTGAACAAATTAATAAAATAAAAATAAATTTAAATTAAAAAAAATTTTAAATATGTAAAATCACAATTGTCTGTGTCAAATCCATTCATATTCAGCCGCAGTCATTTTGTCTTCTTCCTGTAACCTCATGTGGTGCCTGTGGTGGTGACCGCCTTGAGGGCTGGGATGAGACTTGTAGCATATCCATCCGCTGAACTGTCTGTATATTAAGAAAATATCATCAGAAAGTAGCATCTCTGGGTTTGTACTCTCCTTTCTTTTTTCCCATTACGAAACAGAATACAAGCAATAATGTTTAAAACAATATATTTTTAACAAAACAATTGAATTAAAACTTTGGCTTTAACACTGGGGAGAATCTGTCTAAGAGTCTGCATGTAGTGGGTTCTTGGTTAGGAGCATTTGAACCAGGATTCAATTCTCCCTTTAGAGTTCTGGTGACAGAAGTGTCCTACAGCTACCTTGCACTTTAAGTCCCCTTCTCTGCCTTGAGAGTTGTAATTTGGGCAATGTATTATGTCATATATTTTCCCAGAGAGCCCTCTCCAAGTATATCTTTCTTGTGAAAAGGTTAAACTAACCCAGGGTAAGTATTTATTCTAGTTAAATAAGAAAGAGCTTTAGTAAAATACAGTAGAGAGGAATGCTGGGAAACATATGCATGGAAGGACTCAGGGAGCAATGGTGTCACCTCTGACACTGATGGCCACTGTGTCAGAGGATTCCCGTCCTGTCCCTACTTTAGAATAGAAGTCTACACTGTAAGATAATGCACACATTGCTAATAAAAATGACCCCAAGATCAGTGGTGCAATATAGTATAAATTAATTCCTCCTTCTACAATTTTGCTCTGGAAGTTGTTCAGACCCCTGGAGGTCTTATGTCTGTCTACAGCTGAGTCTCCTTGGGGCAGTCTTCACCTCTGACCTTGGATGCCTTATGCATGATAGAGTGTTGAGCAGGAAAGTGGGGTACAGCTAATCTCCCATCACACACTCAGTGGTTATTTGCTTTCATAATATTTTCATTATTGAGCTCAAAAGAGCTCAGTCATTGGTGCACACCAACTTGCAAGAAAAGTTTGAAGCATAGAGCCTACAGAGTGAGGGCCATTTTTCCACCAAAACTTACGTACTTCACAACAAGGTTGATCCAGTGGGCTAAGAAACAGGCTGCCACAGAATTGTCAATTCTCTCCTTGATTTCTAAGTACAAGAACTTTCAGCAATCAAGATTTCCGCAAGCCTAAATGTTTCTTATTTGGGTTTTGTATTTATATGTTATTTTAGGCAAAATCCCTGCATCTGGAATCCACCTAAATTCTGTAAGGACTGCTATTCAAATTTATCCTATTTTGTTGAAGTCACAATTGTGAAAAGGATTGTTGCAATCTCATCCCCGTCTTAACATGAGGTCACATTCTACACTGTGAGTCCTGGTATGTGGTGCTCCCATGGCTCTGCGTTTTGGAGGTCTGCAGGAAGCCCTCGGATTTCACCAGACATATCTACCTATCATCCTGCACCTCGACTTCCAGCCAGCTGCATGGTCAGGCTCTAACTTCACTCCCATTGGCAAGTTATTTTGTGAGCCTCAGATGTGGGTTCCCTCCCTGGTAACGAAAGTGGGCTTTTGACCTTGAGTATTACCTATAGCACAGAAAAGCTATAGACTTACAACCTTTACCTGCCTCTGTGAGTGTAGGAAGATGAAAACCATGGTATAGAACCTAAGCACAAAAGAACAGAGGAAGGGAAAGCAGGCTGCCAGGATGAGACCTGACAGGCTGTGATCATGTGGTCAGGAGGAGGTCCCCTCCTGTCCCCCTCCCCAGGGGAGGGGAATAGGGTGAAAGAGGGAGGAGGGGGGAACAGGAAGATACAAGTGAGGGGATAATAATTGAGATGTAATCTGAATAAATTATTTAAATTTAAAAGTACAATAAAAAAGAATAGAAATGTTATTTCAAAATGTTAGTAAAGTTTTCAGTGCCCATCGCCCAGTCATCTGTAGGCCACTCTATGCTTCCTTGTCAGGCTGACTGCTGAAAGATACAGGAAAAGAAAAGCGCCACATAAAATATAATGGCACAAAAACAGTTCAGCAGAAAAGATGGCCTCTAGCCCAGTACTCCAGTTGTACATGGATAGCAGAAAATGATGTCAATAGTTGGCAGATTTTAATTTCAGGGGTGTTCCGCACATGAATAGGCACACACAGATTTTCATGAACATGTGGAAACATCTGCTGTCATTATTCCGAATCCTCATTTTCCTCATGGAATTCCACCTGCTGCACTGTGCAGAATTCTAAGTGGCTGGTGATTTACTTGCACAGAAGCATCAACATTTATGTAGTTAGTTTCTCACTGACAACCTCTTCCGGATCATTTCAGATCCTTGCCTTCTGTGTAGTGCTTTCACTTTTCTGATAAATCACTTTTCATATCCACAAATAAACTTGTCGGAGACTGGTAGAATATTGGTATCATAAAGTCTGTGGTCAATTGAATATTTAATTGTCTATTCAAAAAATTGAGGGAGAATGAAGTAAGATATCATATGAAAAGATAAAATACCAAATTGTTTATTGAAACTTTGCACCCATTCATCTAAACCTATTATCTGTCCACCTATTATCTATCTATTCATTTACATATATCTTCTAATCAATCAATCATCAATCAGTCTGTTTGTGTCTGTCACCGAATGATTGTTTATACCTAATTTATATGATTTATGTTTCTTTCTCTTCTCTTTGTCCTGGTTTAGTAAAATGTGCGGTCTCTATTCTGTCATGGTGGAAAGTATGGTTCTTGAGTGTTTCTTCACACTCAGACACTCCCCCATGCCCAGGAGCTTCCTTGACACATACAGAGGTTCACATATCCACTCCCTGCCTCAGGATCCAGCCTCTGCTCATGGTCACTGTGACAGAAGTGCTCCAGCCTCCCTGCCTCCTAAGGGTCCATCATTGTGACAGAAGTGCTCCATCCTCCCTGCTTTGCTCATGGTCACTGTGACAGAAGTGCTCCATCCTCCAATGGTCATCACTATGACAGAAGTGCTCCATCTTCCAACTCTGCTCCACTATTTCCTTTTCCCTCTTTCAATCAAGAAGGATGTAAATGAAATTCCTTTCCAATTCTTCTCTACTGGCTGCTCTTTTCATCACAAAACCACCATTTTTTCTTAGTTTTTAGCAATTATTCCTATTTGTCCTTTTTCGTGTATTTATATGTCCCTGTCTTTCGAATTGGGAAACTAATAGGATTTTGTTGTAATTTTAGATGGGAACCTATTTCTAATTCTTTTATTATTTTCCTTGAAGTTTTCAAAGTAAGTACACCTTTTTCAATAACTGTTAGCACCTACCATGGTCAGAAACGGACAAGCAAGAAATTCAATTCCTGGTAATGTGGTATACACACTATGACACTTTCTTCTCAGTTTCTCTTCATGATTCTCAGATTATTTTAAATTTCATCACACACATTAAATATGTTTCTACTATAATATGAGGTAGTGTACCCATACAACTCAATTATAATGCAAGGTTTACTTCCAATACTTTGATGGTGCTATTGCAGGCTGTTTAGGATAATTAATAATACAAGTTAATTGTTAGTTCATCAGCTCATGGTCATGTCATTTACTAGTCTGGTTTTATCACAAGAATGCACACCCTAGGTTTAACAGATAGATAGTATTCTATCAATAAGGTCTCCAAAACCTCAGAGATCTACAGAATATGGCATTTAAAAGATGCTTTTATTATTTTAAAGATTCATCGACAATAAGAAAGAATAACTCCTGGCAGCACCCAGCCTACTTCAGAAAAGATGGTGAGCATCAAAGAACCTCCTTATAGTGATGGCTTCAAATATGGCAAAGCATCCACTGGAAAAACTGTCCTCATTTCTGCCACAGAGAGAATTCTGCCTAAGTTGGGCAAACTTGGAAGCAGGCAGAGTTGACGGCCAAACTCTGCCAAGACAGGGAAAGCAAGTCCTCAATAATTCTTGCCTCACAAATATGTCTGCCAGATATAATGGGCTAGAAAGCTGACAATGATGCTCTAAGGTTACAGCGAATTTTAGGTAACCATCTAGGCAGCAAACCATCTCTGTCATCTTCTCATTTGGGAAGCTGCTAATTTGCACTTCCTGTTTACTCAGATAATTAACTTTATTCCTTCTCATGTCCCTGATGGGGTTGAAGACCAGATAGTTTAGTTTTACAATTAAGCTTAGTTGTTTGGGGGCTAAATTTTAAGTTCACATTATGACTCCATTTCTGACAAGCATGTTGAGAGACTCCGACTGTTTCTTTACCTCTCTCAGGATGTGCATGACAGAGCTTGTCTCTGAAGAGTGAATAGTTGCACCATATCTGGGAGCTGTGTCTTCTGGTCATGAGAAGAGGAGCCTCTTTCTGGCCTCCTTTCTACCATGACCGTCATCTAGTCTTGACATCTGTTCACCTTTCTTCCTCTAGAACCTATTGGCCTAAGAATAGGCTTATATATATACCCTGATTTTAATTGTTCATTTCCTCTGTCGTTGCTATGAATGTCCTGTAGTTTCACACTCTTTTGTAGCCTGATCATCTTTCTAACACCTGACCCCTTTCTGTGTTCGATGTGTATTTCATCAAGTTCCTTCTGCGTTTTAGAAACTGAGCTCTTCCCAGTTCTGCTTTCTGCTGCCTTTTGTTGTATCTTTTGCCATATACCTTTTTTTGTAATATCGTCATTCTTTGGCATATTTCTGCATATAGCAATTGATTTCCAGGATAGACAACTGGGATCATAAGTGGTTTCCTTCTTGATTAGTGGAAGATTCTGGAAACTTTTGTTCTCTGGGATTTCTTGGTAATATTTGTTTGGCATCATTTCCTACAAAGATTTTCTTCCTTGCAACATATTCACTGTCTGTGTTTACCTTCTATTTAAGAACATTTGTAGGGTCACTGACTGCAGGACAGCTGAGCCCTTCATCACTCTTCCTGCCTGTTTCCAGCCACTGGCTCCTCCCTCTCTGATTCAGTTAGGAAAGGCAGGCTGACCACTTAAAGCTGTTTTAAGATCTGTGGACATGCAGCAGACCTCTGCTGTGAGCTGATAATCCCACCTGGATAACCTCTCATGTGATCCACAGCAGCACAAGGAGTGACAGAGTTCCCCATGTGCAAAGTTCCCAGATATTACTTTGACTTTCATGAAATGTTTGCTTTGTGCTAGTCAGTGTCTAAAAATACAGCATCATATTATTTTGTGTGATGATTTTATATCACACTATGTTCCTGATCTCTAAGTAAAAGAAGAAAAATAACTGCAGAGAGAGAAAACTGAAGAAGAGGACAAATCCTTCCTCTCGAGCACTTGGACCCTTTCCTAGTGGAGAAAATGCTGCTCTTCCATTTCCTTTGACAGTCTAGGACAGGCATGCGTCACCTTGACTCTGGAATCTTGGTAACTTCCTGAGATCCCAGTCATTTTACCTCACTTTTCTAAGCTCTGCTGTGGACCCATAGAGCTGACCCTGATGGCTGGGGTGTGGGTGAGCTGGCCCCAAGTGTGTGAACATGGGAGAGGTGGCCCTGAGGTCATCAGAGTGAGAGAGCTAGCCCTCCTCACCTGCTGCTGCACACAGGAGACCAGGCCCTGCTCCTTTCCTGAGCATCACAGTAGGGCTGGCCCTGCTTCCTGTCTGTTGCATGGGGATACAGAAGAGGAAGAAATGCCACTGTCCTTTCCCTGGTCCCTTGCTATCTATGACAGGCAGGAGAGCTGGTCCCGTGGTCATGAAAGTGGGAAAACTGGCCGTGTCCCCCACTGTCTACAACACTTGGGAGAGTGGGTCCTGCATCTCATCCAGGTAGTAAGGCCTCTTAGCAGGGGTTGCTGGTGAGTTGACCAGCTCAGATACCTCTTAGGCTCAGATCCAGGGCTTTTAAATAGCTCACCCCAACATCTGACCCATTGATGAACTGCTGGGCTGCATTGTTGGAGTAACTTCTTAATTGTTTTATTGGGTTCTTATACTTCTACCTCTGTTCAGAGCCTTATTTAATCCTAATCCCTTCCAAACCCACAGCACTAGGAAGGTCAGAGGGGAAAGGAGGCATGGATCTCTCTAGGCTACTTCCTGCTGAGTACAGATGTTGGTTCCTTGTGGCAAGTCCAGTCGTCATAGTCAAAATATCCAGTAGTCACCAAACTAGTAAACCATCAATTGTATATACAACAGCAGGACCAACCAGCAGCATTGAGGGGCAGCAAGAGGGGGAGCAGGGGGCTCCACAGGCCCTCCCAGGGCTCTGCTATTAATCTGCTCTCCAGAGTCCTCAGAATTCCAAATGTAAGCTGTGTGCAGCCAGCAAAAACAAATCCCTTGTTAGAGCATGAGGCAAATCATAATCACCTGCTGTGAGGCAGCCTCTTGTCCCATACCTGGGATCAAAACAAAAACACATTCATATAACATAACCGTTTTGTTTGTTTGCTTTAATTTATTCAAATTACAACTCAATTGTTATCCCCTGACTTGTATTCTCCCATTCCTCCCTCCTTCCCTCCATCCCTCTTTCACCCTACTCACCTCCCCTAGGTCTGTGACAGGAGGGGACCTCCTGCCCTACCATAGGGTCACAGTCTATCAAGTCTCATCCTGGTAGCCTACTTATCCTTTCTCTGAGCACCACCTGGCTTCCCCACCAAGGGAAAGTAGTCAAATATGGAGCACCAGAGTTCATGTCAGAGGCAGTCCCTGGTCTCCATACAACTGTGGAGAATGTCTTGTCCATTGGCTAGATCTGAATAGGGGTTCAATGTTTACTGCATGTATTGTCTGTGGTTGGTGCAGTAGTTTGAGCAGACCTCCCTGGGTCAAGATCTCCCAGTCATGATGTTCTTCTTCTTGTAGGTTTCTAGGACCCCCTGGATCCTTCTATTTCCACATTCTCCCATATTTCAGTCACCTAGAATCCCAATAGGAAGTCCATGCATCTATCCCAATTTCCTGGTAAGTGAAGACTTTCATGGGACATACCTTTTGGGCTAGTGTCCAATTATAAGTGAGTATATACTATGTGTTTCTGGGTCTGGGTTAACTCACTCAGGATGATAATTTTTTCTGCAACTTTCAGTATTTTCCTTTTTTTTTTTAAATAGCTGAATAGCATTCCA
>OU015753.1:106009430-106031668 GCA_907169655.1 Acomys percivali
CACACACACACACACACACACACACACACACACACACACACACACACTGATCCTGTAAGGACATATGAAGGAAGCCTACAAGGGTTAGGCTCCAGACAGCATGTCTGATCTACAAAGGAGTGCAAATATGTTTTATAGTATCTCAAATACATGTATGTTTTGTGTTTGTCCTTATTCATAGATGTCCTGGCTACATGCATTGTAATAGATAGAGATCTTAGGTGTATATTAGATATAAATTCACTACATTGGGTAGCATCTGAATTTTCATGCTGTTGTTCAGATGGTTCCAAAAGTCATAAGGATTGCTTACTATGACATAATTCTAAGAAATTAATATGGAAATTTTATATATTTGAAAAAATGGAATTGGCATTGATTTCTCTATGCCACTTGCTAATCTGAGCTTATATGTATATTAGACATATGTGTTTATCACACACATATGTATATATTATATGTAATATATAAGTGTGTGTACATATATACATATACGTAGGTATGTATATTTACTAGGTAATTTTAATGTGTAAGAGTTAAAACAGTAGAGTGATAAAGAAAGATTAACAGAGACCTGAGAACATGAAAAATAAATTGCTCATAAGGCTCCAGAGAAATCATTTCTCCTCTGGTGTTCAGATTCAGTACTGAATAAGCAGGTGAATTGAAAATGTCAACAGCTGGAGAGATGTCCCAGATGTTAAGAGCACTGGCTGCTCTTCCTAAGGTCGTGAGTCCAATTCCCAGCAACCACATGGTGCCTCACAACCATCTATCCTGAGATCTGGTGCCCTCTTCTGGCATGCAGGTACACATGCATGCAAAACACTGTGTACATAATAAATAAATAAATCTTAAAAAAAAAAAAGGTCCAAAAATAAAAACACAAACCATTTATGCATTGCTCAATGCACCAAGACAAAAAACAATTGACAGTAACAGGACTGTCTCAGAAATACTCTAGAGAAATATGACTGACTCAGTTACCTCCACAGATGCAGGTGAGAGTCTAGAAGCATTGCTTGATGGGTAGAAGGGAAATGGGAGACTGTTGTGTATGTGTTGCTCAGCTCTGACTGACCAGCCAGTCTGTCATTACTACCAGATGTGCCCTCCACTCCATGGTGAACAATTTCCTGGGAAGCCCTAACTGTCACAGTTCCTCAGTCACTCAGTATTCTCGTCAGTCCTGCAGCTGCAGGTGGAGACTACTGCTGCATGCACTGGCCAGGAGGACATCTCTAGATGTCAAGAGGTTCCACCCTAGGATCACAGGGTCCTCACAGTAACAAGTGTGTAACCATTCTTCTGTCTGAGTATACTATATGACGGATGGTAAAACAATGTCAATAAAATCCAAAGACCCAGGCTTAAACCATAAAATTTTCAGTCAACCCTAACCCAAGGTGTCTGAAAAAAAAAATGGCACAGTGAGCAGATATCCACACCAACAGTACACCTTGCCTGTGCAAGACAGAGAAAGGAGACTAAAAAGAAAGTGTCAAATATGAGACGTTTGGCTCTCTTGCAAAGGGTCTGATTCTATTTTTTATCAGATTCTTAAAAAGAGGAAAGACAGAGGCACTATGGGATAACATTTACTAAAAAAATTTTTTTTGAGGAAATAGTTGTTGAATATTTTCCAAATTTGAAGATAGACCTAATTTACATATTTAAAGAGCAGATCGAGATACAAACAAACACTCCGAATGAAACAAACTACAGAAGGGACATGTCAAAGCATATTGTTATCACACTTCTAACTACCTAGGAAAACTTTTCAAGCTTTCTTAACAAATAAAATATTACCTACAGGGGAAAAATACTTCATGTGACAGCTGACTTTGCGTCAGAAGCCAGAGCAGCCAGGAGGAAGGATACCACATCTTTCAAGAGCTAAAAGTAAGGAACTGTCAGCCTCAGAATGGTATATCCACTGAAAATGCCCACCAGGAGGAAGAAGGCAATCAAAACATCACCTGTTAGAAAGAAAAGGCAGGGAGCGCATGGTTAGCCGACGTCCTTCAGTAGATTGGCCAAAATAATTTTCCTCCACTGAGTGGAAGCACAAATGCTGAAACACAAGGGAAGAACAATAAATAAAGAAGAGAATGAGCTTGTCCAGAAAGGTGTCTCTGTGTGAGGAACTGTTCGATATCCAGGGTGAAGTCGACCCTCTCTATGGTGTTTCAACAGGCATTGCTTTTCTCCCGTGGCAGTGGGCACATACCTTGCACGGCTATAAGAGCTAGTCCTCGGGGAGGAGGCTTCCATGCCAGATCCAGCTCATTTCTGCCAAGCTCTGTGTGTGTTTATCTGTGGTATATTCAGCAGTAGGTGTTTACCTTCAAATTCTGGAGGCAGCAAATGAAAACAGCAATATCATATATTGTTTGGGGAGTTGCTTGGAGTATTTGCCATGTAATTACCATGCAGTACAGCACTATCTAACATCTGGCAAATATTTATTTGTTCAGTGTTTTTTTTTTTTTTTTTTTTTTGCCTCAATCCCACCTGAATCGTAAGGTCCATATGACCGTAGACTTAATCTATTGGGTGTTTCTCTGGAAACCCAGAGCGTAGATTAGTCACCGGCACAGATGACAAACAAAATACATATTTGCTAGAAATGAAGAACATAAATCAAGGAAGACACGAGGCTAAGAAAATAGAGTAGACTCTGTTCAGACGATGATTGCAAGTGTTTGGTCAGGAGGAGAAGCCAAGGGAGAAGAAAAATGGTAGCTTGAAGGGGAGTGACACCTGAGTGGGGGTGCATGCTGACGGGCACAGTGGAGCACTCTGTCGGCCATTATCCCTTCCGAGATCAACAGAAATGAAAGGAAAGGGGCATTGCAGTCATTGTTATGAGGTTATGAGCCTTGGGTCCAGGCAGACAGAAGAAGCTGATGAGAGGCGCTAGCCATCTATTCGTACCGTCTTCACTCTGTAAATAAACGAATGGTTGGCGTTTGTGAAGAAGTAGCTATGGTGGTTCCTGTTCACTGTCAACTTGACAGAATTTAGAATCACGTGGGACATGATCCACTGGGCGTGTGTTGAGGAATACTTGCCTGTGCAGAGGTGGCACTGTTCCCTGGATAGAGTCCTGGACTTAACAAATAGATCCCTGGGATTGGACGCGACCCTTGCCTCATTATGTGCTTCCTGTCTGAACACTGACATGACCATCTCCTCCAGCTCCTGCCACTGTGACTCCCACATCAGAGCGGCTGCACACCGGAACAGTGAGCCAAAATAATCCCTTTCTGCCTTAAATGTCCTTTGCGGAAGTATTTTATCACAGAAACCGATATGTGACTAGACAGAAGCAGTACTGCACTCGGGCAAATTTCTCATTTTTAAACCGCATTTTTCTATAAATACAAGCAACATGGTTCTTAATAAGACGTTCGCCATCATACCTGACTTCACTGCCATCTTGTGCTCCGTGCTCCCCACCACGGGAAGCATTCACTCAATAAACCTGATCAACCTTTCCACTCTTCCAGCTTTTGAAGAAAATATGTCAGTGAGTATGAAAAGCAGTTTCTTTACTTTTAGCTCAGTAACTTTTTGTGGTATTCATCTTTCTCTTTATCTACCCAATCCAAAATGTTTCATGTTTACTCCATAAGAAGAAAATTGACAATTATTTTTTGGAGATAATGAAAGTTATTTTGCTATAATCACACATGCACCTCTATTTCTGCTTATGATGTCTTTGTCAATTTCTCCTACAGCAGAGAAGGTACAAGTGTCCCGAACTAACACTTTGGATTCTAGTAGTAAAAACTGTGGTCGCCTGCTGTTAGTTTAAGAGGTTACCAGTCTTTGACAAATTGGGTATTTTATATATGTATGTACTCATATAATCCACATGTGTGTGTCTATATATATATATATTTCTTCACTTATTGTATATGGAACATATACTTATATGAAAATATGTTATATTCTACAAAATATTTCTGATTGACACAAACACAGACACGCTCACATACCAACATATAATCTAATAGCTAAAAATGTGGCTGTTTATTTATTTAAAATCCATTTTTACCAGTATTTAAATGACTATTTTCCTTTAATGTATAAACTGCATACTTTTCTATAATATATAGCTATACAAATAAATTATATGTATGTAAAACTCCATAGACTCCTCATGTCATTTCAGCTATGAATTATTCTCTTCCTCACAGTCAAATTTCATAAGACTAGTTGCCAGTATCATATTCTAGTTAGCATTTCACCAATTCTTAAATGTGTTGAAAGCTAACACAGTTTTTTTTCACTATCATCCTATTGTGCTATCACTGACAGGCAACTTATGGTCTTATCAGTAAAATGTTACCTTCAGGGATCACACAGGTGATACAGAGAATCAAGTTATATGTGGTGTGTGGTGTGTGTGTGTGTGTGTGTGTGTGTGGTGTGTGTGTGTGTGTGGTGTGTGTGTGTGTGTGTGTGTGTGTGTGTGTGTTATGTGTCTGGAAGTTATATGTGTCTTCTACAAAAAAAAAGCTTCTTCACAGAGTTAAGAAGCAACTGTGGAGTGTACTCTGTGGCTTGAAAATGGATGTCCCTCACGAAACTTCCAATGCACTTTTCCAAAACTCTCAGAAGTTTCCCATGATCGATGTTTGAAGCCTTCTAAGTGGTGACGCTCACATTCTACTGTGTTTTCAGTGAGTGTTCCAGTATCATCCTGAAGAGAAGTCAGACATTTCTTCTGCCTTGTCCTGTTGCTTGCATTTCTTCCATAGTCTGGTTGTTTGTGATGCAGTGCTTTCTCTTATCAGCCAGATGACATTCGTTTGGAGCCACCTAGGAGACACGTAATGCTTGTGTCTATGAAGTCATTTCATAGAAGTTTAGCAGAGAAGGGAAGAAGCGACCTGAAGGTGC
Source organism: Acomys percivali (assembly GCA_907169655.1). Taxonomy (NCBI): domain Eukaryota; kingdom Metazoa; phylum Chordata; class Mammalia; order Rodentia; family Muridae; genus Acomys; species Acomys percivali. The sequence continues at coordinate 106,014,342 of OU015753.1, forward strand.
ACTGTCCTGTGGGCTGTGGTCCCAGGTGAAGTTAGAAGGACATGGCGAATCCATTCCTTCCTACTGAGATGATCTCTGTCCTCAAATACGGAAACCAACTTCTCTTGCTTCAAGTTATGTTTTTCTTAACTTATTTGCTAGCCACTCTGCTTGGACATCACCAGTCACATCACCTGCCCTTCACCTGAGGCCACTGAAGTGTGGAGATCATGATCAGAAGTCACCACAGATAAAGCCAAAACCCTGAACTTAATACTAGCAAATATTGATTATAGTCATCACACCAAAATTTTTTGACTTTTTCAATTTAATTTTTGTTTTCGGACAAGAGCCTAAGAAATAAGATTGTAGTTATTTTTGTAACATTTCAACATTCCTGCTATGATTTTACAGCTGGTACCTACACCAGTAAAAACAGAAACATTCAATGGTACAGTTGATGACTTTGATATTTGCTTACCTCATAGGCAAGCTGTGAAGTACTGTATTCAAATTAGTAGTGGTTTCAGTGTAGTGATGCCATTGATGATTACTATGCAATTGTATTGTTTTCCTTTGCTTCCTATTTTAAGATAATTAGTATTTTCTCAAGTGCTTTTCAATATGGTGAACACTGACTGTCTATGCACTGTCATATATAATACCTAGAACATATAAATATTTATATATTCTGGAAAATATGCTTTCATTTACTTCTATACTTCTAATTACCTTATCAAAATATATCTTACCGGTTCACAAGGATTTTAGAATATATTTTAGCATTAGAAAAGATTTAGTGGCTTTAAACTTCCTACAACTTTACAATATCACCTATTTTTCTTCAAAGATGTCATCTTCTGATTTTGTCAATTTCTTGTTCATTAGTCCATTTCTCTGTATCAGTTTTTAATTGTCATTTATTATTTTACATTTCATGTATATGGGTATTTTGATTACATGTATGTTTGTGCATCATAGGAGAAACATTAGTAAAGTTCAGAAAGTTGTCTGGACTTGTTGTTAGAGTCAGTGACAAACCACCATGTGGATGCTGAGAATGGAACATGTGTCCTCTGGAAGACCAGCCAGGACTCTTAACTGCTGAGCTGCCTCTCTAGCCCTATCTGTACTTCTTTTATTTTTATTTTTATATTGTATAGTTTTGTGTAATACTTACTCCTCTGATTCTAATGCATACATTGCTCTTACTTATAATTAAATAGTAAATGCACCTACTCTCTCTGATATTTCCCCAATTCACTACTAAATCCCTGATAGATTGCCCAGATATGATTAAAAATTGATAAATTGTTTCGGACCTGTGTCCATGTGCACTGCCTGTCACAGCCCTGAGTTATGCTGTGTGTAAAATGAAAAGCTTGGTCCCTGACATTCAAAGACCTCTTTCACATGCCACGATATGGAGCATAACTTCAAAACTTCCCGTTGCATTATATTCACATTGTAAAGCTGCAAGGTGCTTAGGAGTACTCTGCTTCTTTGTGTTTATTTCTCTAGTTACAGATGCTTTCAGTTTTCTTCGTTTGTCAAACTTGAAAACCTGAAAAAAAAAGTCTATTTCTGTGGATCATACTGGTGTGTATTGGTTGCACAAGAGACTGAGAACTATCATGATCTGAGGCACCCATGCTCCCGGGCACCAGGCTAAGGCCCTGCAGGCAAATTTCAAGTAAATTGCAAGGAAACTTTTATTAAAAAATGATAACAGGCCCTGTGACACCATGACTTCACTATCAGGCATGTAAATGCTCCTATTTAATATTTATCAGTAACCATAGACCCTGAGTGTATTCAATCCTGGAGATGGATGCATAAATAATTGATTTAGTTTGGATGGCGCCGAGTCTCTTGATACAGGAGATAGGACTGCGTTCTGAGGCAATAAAGACATGGCCTCAAGCTTTAGAACCAAACTGTGTGCACCTCAACTCTCTAGGCAAGACAGAGTTAGTTTCTCGTGATGCTAGAAATGCCCAGGCATTAAGTAAAATAACTTTAAATAAATCAGAAGAATTGGGAACATAGAAGATTGGACCTTTCTGTTGTTTCGAACTCTTTTGTAAATAATTTCTGAGTTTTATGATCTCTCTACGTGTTTGCATGAAGTAACCCGAGGCCCACTCAGAACTTAAGGAAGCCCTCATAACAGGAACATGCATGGAAAAGAAGGGGAAGAAAGGGGCAGGTTGTGTGTGCTAACGCTTGCCGCAGAGTTAGCCAGAGTTAAAGTGGATCAGCTAAGCATGGAGAAATCTTTACTAAGGAGGACACAAAAGTTGACTTTTTAAAAAAGGCACAAAAGCTTTGTGTTCTTCTTACATGTTTAGTAAAATTCAAATTTGTTCTCTATTGAAGAAGGAAATAGACTTATTTCAGCTCTTCAAGTTTGACAGACACATAAAGCTGAAAATATCTGTAACTAGAGAAACAAATACAAAGAAGCAGAGCAATCATACGCACCTTGCAGTTTTACTATGTAAATATAATGCAAGGTGAATTTTTGAAGTTATGCTCCAGATTGTAACGTGCAAAAGAGGGCTTTCAATGTCAGGGACCAAGCTTTGCATATTACACACAGCATAACTCATGGCTGTGACAGACAGTGCACATGGACACAGGTCCAAAAAGCAGAATGTCTACATTTTAAAAAAAATCTATTCAAGGAATCTCTTGCCTTTGACTTCTTTCTCCTCCAAAGGCCCAAGAAGATAAATAAGTAAAATAAAGCCACTTCCCTTTACATAAAAATCACAGCAAAAAAATAGAAACCTGTATTCTGGCCAGTACCATTTCTTAGGCATGAAGAATTCTAGCGCGTTTCTTGAATTAAATCATAAACAAGTTCAGCAATCCATAATGCAGTTACATTTGGAGATACATAAATTTTATCTGGATAACTACATGTCAGTTTCTTTTAAAATGCACATACCGCCAAGGAGCATCTTATTCGCATACCAATAAATCACAGGAGTTCAGAAGCTTAGTTGTCATGGATACACACCTTTTGTTTGAGAGCTCTATCAGATGTGTGCATTTTAACCTTTGCTTGGCATATCTGCAGTGATGTTACAAGTATTCTACAGTAGCAAATAAAATTAAGCCACTGTGCAATTTATTCTTAAAAAATAAACACATTCACTGCATGCATTTTAATAAATCAGCCCTTTTGACGTTTGAGATACATGAAACTAGGGAGTGCACCCACAATTCATGAGGGTGCAGGCATGTGGTGCAGAAGGCCAGACAACCCAGGAAAACATGATCAGGTACCACATCTATTCAAGCATCAGATCCTTTGCTCCCAAGTGGCCCCTGTACTGTCAAAATGGAGCCCTGCTAAGGTCCAGATCCTAAATCTCCTCAGTGTCACTATCACACCATGTCACTCTTTGGCCAACTTGGTAGACATGCCAGCACTCAGTGAGTAGGACGAAAGCTCAGTCTGCAGTGACACTGACTGATGAGCAAAGCCCAGCAGCACCACGGACTCCCTGTTGATGAGCCATGCGCAGATGCAGCAGCATCTTTGGAGGCTGTCAATATAGGCCTTGCATGGCAAGGAGAGCATGACATAGCTTGGCCTCTATGTTAATGCATTTATAGACATTTTTCTCTAGCAAATAAACACAATTAACAGTATAAATTTCAAATTCTGCTTCATGGCTGCTTTTGTTTGGGGGAATATTTCAGATATTCACTGCAGGATCTTGCTGGTTATGGTGTAACTTCTCCATCACATGGCTATAGACATGCTTGTATAGTCGATAAAATCCTCATTAAGTGCATGGTATCTGTGTTTGGAGAAATTAGAAAGATTGAGTGAAGGTGTGGACTTTCTATTTGTCTGATAGATATATTTAATGCCCCAGATAAATACTATATGGCCACATCTATGAGGTCTATTATATTTCAGTGTTGCACATGGTATAATTAGTTATGAGATATGGGAAGATGTGGACACAAAAGGTCTTTTTAAAAATATCTAGCTCAATATCAACAGTGATGATTTGGAGATGTTTATGGAGCCATCTTATGAAGGGCATCTTATAATGTTATTAAATACTTTAAATACTAAAATTTGCTTTACTTTTTAAAAGGAGAAGTATTGTCTCTGGAATAATCTCTTTTATTATGTTAATAACTAAAACCAGAAACCATTTTATTTGTACTTGCTGTATGAAAGGATCTTATCACATCTTATGAACTGGCTTCACAATGGGAACATTAGCTAGCAGTGCAATCTAACCCTTTGTTCATTCATCTAAAACATGTACAATTCTGACAACTAAAGTATGTGAAATATTAGCATGTAATATTGTGGAAGGCCATGACTTCGACCAATGGGATGTGACTGAGAAGAGGAAGAAAATCCTACTGAAAGTGAAATATTAGTGGACTCATTACAGTAAAGTCATTGATTTAAAAGGAAAACAGGAAAAAAAGTCTATGAATAGGAAGTTCAAGTTTGCTTGAAAGCACAATATATATTATATATGATCTTATTTATAACATATACATGTGTGTCTTCACCTAAGCATATAGTTGTCCAGATGGAAAGAGTGTATTACAATGTGTCAAACAAGTATTGGATTGTTTTCAGCACAGTTTGGCTCAAATAAATATTCTCAGAAATTAAATTATCCCAGAAGAGATCAAGCCTAATGCAGCAGTCATCTCAATCCTATCATCCTGTACCACTTATTTCTATGACAGCCAATTCACTGAATGAAATTTAGTGAGATAGGGATATTTTATGAAAACAAATTCTGTATTTCTCAATGAAATCTTTAACTCGAAAACCTCTTAAAATAGAATGACTCAATGAAAATGGATATTCTGGTACTCATTAGAATAATTTAATTCACAGATAATGTTTCAGAAAAAACACTGATAATACTTAATGGAAAATCTCTGAGGGAAAAAATTAAAATTTAAAAATGTTTACATTGGAGATTTTGAAAATTGTGATATTTTAAGTGGCAAAAGGTATGGACATAGCACTAAATGTCTAAGGCAGAGTAGATAAAATGTTTACATGAAATAACAATAAAATTAAATATGAGTGCTAGATATCTTAAAAATCTTACCATCTAAGGAAATGGGCAGAATTTCACCGGTTATTTAAACTAGAAAGCAGGTCAAAGAAATCATTGATCTGATGAAATGAATTATTTTTAAAATTTTAACTTTACTTATTTTTTTCTGTTTTATGTGTAGGTGCTGATATGTGTTTGAATGAGGCCATTTTAACATGAGGACCTTGGACACTGAGAAGTTGTTACATCAAGAACAAAAACAACCCCCTCATTCTTTCTTTCTTTCTTTCTTTCTTTCTTTCTTTCTTTCTTTCTTTCCTTCTTTTCTTATTAATTTATAATAGTAATATGTGGGTGATAATTCAGAAAAAGATGGATACCATTTGTGAAGTAATTGGTAAAACCAGGGAGAAAATGACATTTCATAAGTGGTCAAGTTGGAGTATCTACAAATGAAAAATAAAATGTCTCAGAAATCAGGTTTTACTGGGTCAACTTAACAGTGTCCGGGACTCTGATTCACATTAAGGCACGGCCATAGAAATCATCAAAATTGAAGAAAAGGTACAGACAAAAACCAAAAAAAAAAAAAAAAAAGCAGCGTACTCTGTAAGATACTAATATACACTTGACATTCTCAATAACTCACAAGACAAATTGAATTACTAGCTTTTTACAATTTTTCTTTATTCTTGAGAATTTCATACAATGATGAAATATGATCATAGCTACTTCCTGTTCCTCCTCAAATGGCTCCCTCCTCCTTAACATTCATTCCTTTTTAAACTTTGAGCTCCCACCCCCATTTGAGGGTAATACCCTAAATCTAGGCACCAATGCCCAGGCAACGTTTCCCATATGTGTATTGAATGGGACCACTCCCTGAATCATTAGAAAAATGCTGTTAGCTACATCCCCAGAAGAGAATGGTTCTCAACCCTGACCACAAGGCTCAGGGCACATCATGCAGGAAGCGAGAAAACAGTGTGGGAGGCCAAGGATTGGGAGACGCCTACAGAATGTGTCCTCCTGCTGTGGCACTGTGGTTACACTCTTAGAGCCCAGTACCTGAGACTTTTAATATAATATCAAGTCAGTCACTGCTCTAAAGTAGATGGCAAAGATAATCTGTAGACTTCACATTTTATCAAATTAATTTGTTGAAACGCAGTCTCCTTCTGTATTCCTAAGGTCTATGTCTAGGCATATTAAGAAGAGTGAAATGACAAAGGCAAGGGTTAGCGCTATGGAACTTCGGCCGTGACCCAATTTCAGCAGGAGTCGTCAGTTTCCCTGTGGTCGTCTTTGGCTAAAGGTATCTGCCTTTGCAGAATTCATACAGTACCGTCTAGTGTGTTCTCAGAATGTTCGAGGTGGCATGCTGACCTTGGGGGGCTATTTACAGAACCACCGGCCTGCAGCCACTAGGGGTTCACATCAACCTAAAAGGGCATTCTCAAAAAAAAAAAAAAAAAGCCTTTTCTTCTCACTTTGCACTGATGAATTGAGATCAGGAGACCTCCCCCATCCCAGCTGTTTCCTTCACTGCAGCGCCGTTTATTCACATCAGTCAAGAGGAGGGGTCAGTGTGTTTGTGGGAGTGGACAAGAATGTGTTCAAGGAATTCTCAGAGGCCACACTGTCTTCAAACTGGCGGAAGTTTCGCCGTTTAACATGGCATAGATGGAACGAGAGGTGTTGCGTTCAGTCAAGCAAGCAAGACCAACGAGGCAAGAATATGAACTTACGTATGGGCCCTAGAAATCCCAAACCACAGTAACGGTAAATGAACAGTATCCACCAGAATCTGTGAGTGAGGAAGCCGGAGAAGAGGAAAGCACTGGTTTAAGGCTGCACCCTCCACTGGAAGAACACAGGGCTCCGGTGATCTCGTGGCTTCACCTCTGCTGGTGTGGTAAGACACCCTGACCGAGAACAGTTGCGAGGGCGGGAAAGGATGCTTTGGCTTGTTTCCAGCTCGATGTCTCACTGGAGGAAGTCTGGGAAGGAACACAAAGATGAACCCGCAGGCAGTGGGCTAGCTTTCCCACAGAGCACCACCTCTAACTGGGGAATTCATAACTAGGGAAGAGCGGCAGACGCCCAGCTGGCCGCGCCCTGGTGTCTGCTGCGACCTCGTGCCCAGGCTGCAGTTTTACTGTAATGTGGTTCGTTTTTCTGTTCATTAGGAAATGAAGTTCTGTCACAAATCCTCTTTATATAGTGGACCATTACAGGATGAAACTACATATGAACTTGATATTAGGTTTTCGCGTGGACACACATGTGTTTTCCCTCCAGTATGTACACTCTGTATGAGGCTGATTGATTGCTATACCGTACTTTAAAAAAAAATCGGATCTGTAATTTAAAATAATGGCTTAAGGGGATACAGTAAACAAACACATATTGCAGTGACTAACAGAGTTTTCACAATTCACTTCCTGGATTCTGAAATACTCCTAAGATCAGAATACATTTCAAATTCTCACAAGAATTATTTTTTCCTCCTTTTTACCAAACTGGGAACTGGTTTCTTCTTTTTATGTAGATTTACTATTATATTTGCTTCTATATGGAAATTCATGTAAATATCATAGCATTTTCTGCACAATAAAGATTTGCATTTTGTGACTGCCCGTGCACAAAGGCTTAGTGGTATCTCCCTGACTCCCTGTGATGTTCTAAAGGAAATACTAATTTAGAGAGTGATGTCACAGGGTACTACCCTCTCCCCTTTATGGGATTTTCTTACAACTTTGGTCTATAAAAGAAAACGCAAAAGCTTTTTGTGCAGTGTAGAAGAACAGTCTTCATTGGACACTTCCCATTGAATTTTAAACCTGCACTAATGTGTGCGTAGATTCACGTGACCTGGAAAAGGCAGGCATAACAGAACTACAAGGTATTTCAATAAGTAACCCATATACTTGCTTCCTGTTATATATAGGTTTTACATTTTTCTCTAAATATTTTAAGGTAAGTATAACGTTCCAGTTTGTATTTACCCCAGGAATCTGACTACTTGGGGCATTAGTTTACTAGACTGTGGAAGTCAGCCTAGTTCCCCCTTCACCCTAGAATGAAGCAAATAAATTTAGCTGTAAATTCTCTCCTACAAATAATGCTCCTTTTTTTTCTTTTTTTTTGTCTGAGTACACTAATTCTAGTGTCTGAAAATTGGTGAGAGTTTGGCATGTTTTGCCCTATGAAGTGTATGTTAGCGACAGCATGGAGTTGGTAAGATGGCTGGCATGTTACCCTGGTGGTGATGTTGCTCCTGGTCTTAACACTGAGGTGATTATAGGGAGGTGTTGGAGGCTGTGGATGTGATGCTGGGAGTCTTGTGGTGAGTTAAAGCTGTTGGTGGCCATGCTTGCTTAGTTTACTGTAAGAAAGATGCCATGGTTGAGGTAGTGGTTGCCAACAAGGCAACAGTAGGACCAGGGGTCGTGATGACAGTGGGCTGATAATTAGCAGAGAAGGATTAAGGAAAGATGTGGTTAACTTATGGTTTTACTAAACTATTGCATGAGTATTGATAACTACTTCTGGCTGTGTGCTATGAAAATCTGTAGTTTGATTCTCCTTTGTGTAATTCCAGGGTGAAAGTGAAGAGCAGGCTGAATACCCGAATACCATATCACGCAACGTAGACCTTGCAATGATTGTAAACCAGATAACTTCAAAAGTATGTACCAGACACATTCAAGCCATTTCATTCAAAGAGACTCTGCCAATTATAGAAAACACCCAGAAGTGAAATGATGTTAAGGGTTATATCAACATGGAAGAAAAACACAAACTCACTAGAGAGAATGCCGAAAAATCAAAACATTAAAAGGTGAGTGACTTCTTACTAAGGAAGGGCTAACATAAGCACACTCTGCCCATTGAAGCCTGCTGAGGAAGAAGAACATGTCTGCTCGCTGCTCAATGTTGTTTTAGTGTCCGCTGCAGAACTTGTCTCTGCACTTTGTAGCATAGGGCTCTATTGTAAATAATCTAGGAAAGTTCACTACTGCTCTCAGCTTAACATGTTGCCAAACTGTATCTAAGTTTTTATTCCCAACACTTAGACATTCATATAAACGTTTCCCATTCTCTAACTTTTCACTGCCATGTAGAAGGAGCCGTAATAGTAAAGAGGCCTTTATTTCTTAAATGCTTGGATTATGTGTGTGCCTGTCCATGCCATGTCTGGGTGGGATGGAACCTACAGGAAACAAACCGCATCCCCAGCTTTTACAACCCACTTTCATTGTTAGAACCTCACCAGGTTCCTCAAGAAAAGGCGAGGCCTTGTGAACTTACATTGCCTGTATCGACTCCTACGGCTGGTCCTTTTATCCTTTCAGTGCCCATTTCTTATTGTTTCCGAATGCCACTCCCCACCCACAGACAAACTACCTGTGTTTTGCATTCTTTTTCTTTATGTAGCTGCAGTTATTCCATCTAGCTCTTTCCCGTTCCACGTGAAAGGTGCAAACTGCAGCCAGGCGCGAGAGTAGATAGTTCAGGCCTCATTATCATCTTCATTGTGGATGGGTCAGGACTGTTTGTGTACAGTTTATTGGTCTAAGAAGGTAGCACAAACCCTGTTATAGCAATATAAGCTATTAACCCAACTCTGCTATACCAAATTACATTCTATAATGAACTCCAACAAAAAGATAGCAATTAATTTTCAGATATGGAGTGAAGACTTGATTCTTGGGATATGGCTGGATCCTGTAGACCAGAATCAGACCCAACTCTGTCACCACACAGGCAGAACTACAACCAGCCTGCAGGCACAGGCAGAACTACAACCAGCCTGCAGGCACAGGCAGAACTACAACCAGCCTGCAGGCACAGGTAGAGCTACAGCCAGCTTGCAGGCACAGGCAGAGCTACAGCCAGCCTACAGGCACAGGCAGAACTACAGCCGGCCTACAGGCACAGGCAGAACTACAGCCAGCTTGCAGGCACAGGCAGAACTACAGCCGGCCTACAGGCACAGGCAGAACTACAGCCGGCCTACAGGCACAGGCAGAGCTACAGCCGGCCTACAGGCACAGGCAGAGCTACAGCCGGCCTACAGGCACAGGCAGAGCTACAGCCGGCCTACAGGCACAGGCAGAGCTACAGCCGGCCTACAGGTACAAGCCGAACTGTGCTCAGGTGAAAGGTCCTTTTGATTCTATTTTTCCTTTAAATAATGATCCATTTCCTTAACATTTGGCTACAGTTAACATTTTTATTTCTACATTTGGTGACTACATATAAGTATGTGCTGTGAAAAATCAGTATTTGCTAAATTGTGTATGAGGTTTGGAATTTTTTCCTTCAGTTGTATGCCATTATTAATCATGATATGAAGGTTGCATGTAACATTCTGGTGTCTGCCTATACACACTGATCTGTAGTATGTACAGCTGAATACAATTGGTAGTGTTTAGTGTTTTCAAAGTCTTCGGCTTTATACAATGAAGGTGAGGTACTGTGCTGAGTGAGTTTAAGAAATTTCATCTTAACCAGGTACAGTGGTGCAGACCTGCACTTCTGGCTCTCGGGGAAGCAGAGGCAGGCAGATCTCTGTGAGTTCGAGTCCAGGGCAGCCAAAGCTACAAAGAAACAAAACAGAAGAAGAAGAAGAAGAAGGAGGAGGAGGAGGAGGAGGAGGAGAAGAAGAAGAAGAAGAAGAAGAAGAAGAAGAAGAAGAAGAAGAAGAAGAAGAAGAAGAAGAAGAAGAAGAAGAAATTACATCTTTCTGAAGGGAGATTAAATATTCAATTTCTACTTCCATTCATCAATCAATATTTGACATGCACTGAAATTTTAATTTGGAATAATTTAGTTGGCATTAGTTTAGTTTTAAAACATTATGTTTATAATTCTGTGGCTTGAATCCACATTCTAACCTAATTGTATGACCAAGGACTACACACGGCCAAGAAGAAAGGCTAATTCCTGCCTACACTCCTGAAGACAGACAGGAGCCACCACACTTTTTCAGGCTGCCTTGCCAACAGGACGGTCATATTGGGAACAATGGTCCACAAGCTGCAGTTCATGGCTTTGGAGCCGACGGGTCATATCAGCGCCAGCTCTGCCGTCTGCCGCACTGTGCAGTTCAGTAGAGGTGGAGCCCTTATTGGAAACCTACCTGAGGTAACTTCTATCTATCTGACAACCCATGGAAGGGCCAAAGAGGGACTGAGAGAACAGTAGTAGCCTTCCAGATGCCAGAGACATGTGGAAAATGTGCTGTTTTATTACTTAATTACTCTAAAATTCTAAAGATATGGCACAATACACATATTTCTCGAATTCTTAGTTTTTAAGTCTGAGCAGGATCACACAATCTAAATGTGTAATTATAATCCTTTTACATGAATTAGGCCCCTGGGTACATTTAATATATTTACGGATGTGACATATGGTTTGTTCTTAGTATCTAATACCCAGAAGAAAGCTAGGCTTACTCTAGTGTCACTTGTGCGTGTTAATGGGTAACTTTTTTAGTGTAGTGAATGAAAACGAAGTCATTACCCACTCCCAAATCCCTTTAAGCAGCATTAATGCTGTTTTCCTAATACTGGCAAAAACCTACTAGAAAACCGCTTTTTGAAACATGAATTAAAAAAGATATTCCTGTGAGCATATTTAGAACCAAACAAGAAAAAGAATATTATTTAAATCCTGAACATCAAAACCTACTGAATCTTTCATTTATCACATGTGAAAAAATACACATATTGAGTTCAAGTAGAAGTCCTTTGAGTTACTAAATCTTTATTCACTAAGCTTCTGTTTCTGAGATACTGTTTGATAAAACCACAACTTGTGATGTGCTCTTGTTCGTATTTTAGTACAAATTAGATAGAACAGGAATGGATTGTGGCATGTTCCTTCACGTGAAACACTGTCCTTTTTCAAGCCAAGACAACTCAAATAATCTATAAAGTGAAAGATAAAAATATTAACCTCCCTTAACGCTAACATTAAACTAACACATTGATGATTCAAAAACAGTGTAACATCTTATAGGTCAAATACTGCCAATCTTCAGTTCTGGTATCTTAGGTTAGTGGAATTGTTAATATCATTATTAAAATTAACAAAAGAAAACTAATCACATGACACCTAAATCTGAAAGAGTAAACATCAAAGTCGGTTTATAATGGCTTTGTTAGAGCTACAGATGGAGCGCATAGAAGGAAACGGGGAGACCATACAGAGGGTACAGAGGGGACAGTGAGGCGTCGGGCAGTAGGCCTGAGGTGTCCTAACACAGTTGCTGACAGGAGTGCCACTTTGCTTCGGCTCCTTCTGGCACCTTTACCTCCTCATTTTCTCTAATCACTGGAATGTTAAGTCATGTTTTTTTCCCATCTCCATATATTTGAACTGTGTAACACACCTATAGGTACCTCCAGACAGACACATGTCTACTCACGGGAGAGATGAGTAAGAGCCCATCTTTTGAATACTCAGTCTGCCTAGAACCACACAGTCAAGAGCTCAAGAGCCAAGCCTTGAACTTTATGAGTGAACATTATGCATTACCGAGTTACCTAGAATCACAGTGGAAAACCAAAAGTGCACTTAGAAATAAATTCAAGCTAAATTTAACACTTTTTTCTGTTTTTTTAAAATCAGTTTCAATCTTTATTTTTATGTATTCTTTGAAATTTTCCTACATGTATAAAGGGTGTCATGGTGTCGTGATCTGCTCACTCCCTATTTCCTATCCCTCTTCCCCCAAATAATCTCCCCATCAAGTTAATACATATCAGTAATATATATAAATAATTATACTATCATATAACATATTTGATTTATATGATATATTATAATATAATATAATAATATGTGTGTGTCACCATAAACCCAATTATTTAAGGAAGTCTCAAAGGAAGCAATTCGATAATCTTTTGGTAGGATCATTGCTGAACATTAGGAAACACATTGTTTTTCATAATATATTAATTTTGAGCTTATTCTTAAGTATGTTCCCTTTTTACTGGTATTTCGCTTTTCCTGTGTTTCTGTGTGGCTTGCATGTAATTGTGTGCATGGCACATGCAAGTATCTGGGTACAGGTGCCTGTGCTGAGTCCAGGAGCAGGACACAGGGCGTCTTCACTCTCACTCTGCCTCATGAGCTTGTGAGATGGGTCCCCACCAGGGCCAAGAAGTTCAGGCTTTGATGCCTGGACATAGAGTATCAAGACCCTCGCATCCATTTCCCCAACGATGGGGTTACATGCACTGGGCATGTAGGAAGAAATGTAGGATTGAGTTTTCAGACAGTAGATAGTCATGATGCATTTGTTGAAAATGTTTGAAAAAGATGAAAGTGTTTAAAACTGATGTATCTCTCATCACAACTTATGGGAAACATTTGAATTGTTGATAATGTTTTAAAACCATGTGTCTTGCTATAATTGTACCAATTAAAGCACGCATTTTACAAACCAACAAGACCCCGAGGACACGGTCTATTTTTCTCTTGCTCACCCCCTTGCTGCTGTTGTTCCAACGGTTTAGCGGCTGCTCGCCACATACTGTATGTGGAGTGGCTGACTGTCTATTCTTGATCCCTGCAGGACACATTTTATGTTGGGCACAAATATTTACACTGAAATGTTAGAGATATACAGCATATTTTGATAAGTGTTATTAGTGAATATAAACTTACTAAAAGAGCAACTCTGAATTTATCAAAATGTTACCACCTGCATTTCTATACCTAAAACATGAAATTTTACTTTTTTTCTAACCTAAAAGCTCAGACCCTTAATTTTTTATTTAATATGTTTTTGAGCTACTAATTTTATATCAGTGAAACAAGGTAATGTGGTGTGCTGTATTCTAGATCAATATTCTTCCAGGTAAAATTATATTAAATGTTACCTTGAGAGAAATTTTAATCTCATTTTGACTTTTTTGTAAGGAATATTGGATACTTACCAAAGAGTTACTATAACATTAACATGAACTCCTGTGTTCTACATTTAAAATAATTTATAGCAATAGATCACTCTTATAGGCAGTATTTTGATTATGTAAAGGCTTGAGTATGGAACAAGTAAGCTGCCCAAATTTTCAGACTTTATTAACACAGTGATGTATTCATCTACCATCCATCATCCACCTGGCAAATTCCATTAGCTGATACAGCGCTATGTCTAAGGCTACGAGGGCTCCAAGGATTTATGTAACATATATTTTATCTTTAAGGTCACTGTGGTGAAGTTATCAAGATATGTCACTCTTAAGAGTGGACGGAAAGAAGGACTGTACAGAATGTGTGAGCGATTTTGGCAGATTTTTCCAGCAACTGCTTGAGTCTGAGGTATCACTCATGGCTGTTGTTAGCTGATCATTAGAATGTGTCTGTCTCCACAAACACTGGAAAAGGACACTGGAAAAAATAGAGTTTAGGATTTGAGAAAACATGAGAAATATGGTAGAAGGCATGGGAAAAGCATGACCCTTAGTGTTTAATGTAATAATTCAACACAAGAGATAGATTAGAATTCATGCTTTTTTCCTATACTAAACAGAATTAAACTGCAGGACATCAAATGAAGTGTTCAAATAATATCCCAACAATATCCCGTAAATCCTTTATCTTCTGTTATTTAACTTGACTTTGATATAGTTTTTCCTTCTTTAAAGAAAACAAAACATCAGTTAAAATAATAACAAACAATGAAGATGAAAATACTGATAGCTGAATGGAAAACAGATTAAGAGCCCTGTGTTAGAAGTCACTGCTGTGGCTGATGTGGCTTTAATAGTAAAAGTTTGGAAAGTGCATGTATTGAAAGCAACAGTGCAGGGCTAGGCCTAGGCTGGTGAATAGTAAGGCAAACTCCACACGGAACATCTCAGGGTGTACAGCGATTTAATGGACACAGCCGATACACATAGAACAGCATCCCTGGGTCTCTCAGCATACAGAGAGCAAACAGACACAGTCATTGCACACTGAACACTATACCTGAGGACAAGTCAGTTTCTCATATGCAACCAGGTGAGGACTCTCATCCAGAAAATATGCAGTCCTTACTGTAAATCTATAACACAACTATTGAGACTACTACACTTCCTTAAACCTGCAGGAATATGTCATCATGGAGTATTGTATTATTTTGACTAGCTAAATATTCACAAGGAGCTTCAAAAATAATACATCATCTTTGAATTGGAAAGATGACTCAGTATTAGGACAACTTGTTGCTCAGTTGTAAAAGCTGGGTCTCAGTATGCCATCACACCACACACACACACACACACACACACACACACACACATGCACACATGAAACAAACCTTACATATTTATAATACATATTGCCATGTAATTCCTATCCAGTTGTCCTTATGACTCCACAATCTGTACCTAGAGAACATCAAACAGGAGTTAGGGTGCGTTTTCCCATCCCATGGACCTTCTTCAGTTCCCACCTGCTTCTGTGTTGAGTTCAACCTAACTTTCTGCATTATAAGTCTGTGATACAATTATCATTGTCAACATGTGGCATTTACTCATCAACACAGAGCAATTCTCTCCCAATCTCCCTCTCTGTCCTCCCAACTATTTGTAACTTCTGCCTTTTCTTTTTTACTTTTTCTTTTTTCCCAATCAACAAGGTCACATAAACAACTGATAAATCATATAGTTATGATCTTAAAATCTTAGCAAAGTTTCCTTTAAAATGGTATAAATGTTGTTATGTTTAGACTTTTACTATCAGAAGAAGCACAGACAATATTGCACACTTTTGAATTTAATATTTACTATTCCAGAGGGTTCAGGAGCCCCACAAAGAGACAATCAAGGCTGGCATATCTGAACTGAGGGGGGCCTGCACAAACTGTTGTACCAATCAAAAACTATGCGTACAGCGAAGCTAGAACCTCTGTTCAGATCTAGCCAATGGACAGTTCATTCTCCATGGCTGTGGGGAGAACAGGGACTGCCTCTGACATGAACTCTGATGCTCCCAATTTGGTCACTTCCTCTTGGTGAGGAGGCCAGATGGGCACACAGAGGAAGGGGAAGCAGACCATCCTATTGGGTGAGACCTGAAAGGCTGTGGTCAAAAGGTGGGAGGGGGTCCCCTTCTTTCATAGGTCAAGGGGAAAGGAAAAGGAGAAGAGGGAGGGAGGCTAGGAATGAGAAGATACAAGTGAGGGGATGACAATCTGTATGTAATTGAATAAATTACAATAAATTAAAAATATTTACTAAGCCAAGCTAAAATTCGACATGTATTCTATTAGGAAAGCAAAAAATAAGTGAAGTTTTTTCTCATTTTAAAAAATCAACATGACAAACAAAATAAGACACCACAATTATTTTAATATAATGAATTGAAGTGAAATGTAAAGTGTTTTTAAAAAACATTTGAATGTGTTGATTTGACATCTGGAGTGCATACGCTTGATATGTAAAAATGGTGCTGGGTAGAAGCAAAGTGTTGGGAATTTGGTTTATCAAACATTTGAGAATATAAATGTATATTATGGGCCTTAGGAGTCACTTTCATTTTTCTACCCAACTTCCTTGAATGAACATCTATGTCACACAATATTTTGATTTATAGGTTATCCATACATGACTATCTATCTATCTATTGATCATCTTTCTATCCTCTATCCTCTATCAATCTATCTATCTATCTGTCTGTCTATCTAATCTATCAACCAATCATTTGTCAATCTATAATCTATCAATCATCTATGTATCTATCATTTTTCTATCTCTATCATCTAACTATTAATTATCACCTATCATCAAACTTTTTGTGAAATTTTTCTAAATAAATATTAGCCTGCATCTATTTTGTCATTTATCATCAAATTGTTTTTTTCAGCCTAAATTATTTTTTGTTTTAATATCAATAAGTATTTGACTATGTGAATATTGTTATATTTATTTTGTTGTATTATCTATCAATCTTTAATTATGTTGATTTCTGGAGTTCAAAGGAAATATGCATAAATTATCATAATGCAGCAATAATAAAAATATATATCTTTATTTGGTGTTTAAAGAGTGTCTTTGTTAATTTTTATTTCTGTAACAAAACAAAATTATCAAGGAAACATATAAAAGAAAGCCATTAATTTGGGGCTCACAGTTCCAACAGGTTAGACTCCAGGATGATCATGGGTAGGAGCATGGGCATAGGTGGACAGACAAATATCGGTCTAGGGCAACACACAGGAGGCAAAGGAGAAAGGGAGAGAGAGAGAGAGAGAGAGAGAGAGAGAGAGAGAGAGAGAGAGAG
>OU015753.1:106057282-106070401 GCA_907169655.1 Acomys percivali
AGAGAGAGAGAGAGAGAGAGAGAGAGAGAGAGAGAGAGAGAGAGAGATTCTATTTTGATATACTTTGCATAAACTAAAATTCAGTTATTTTACTATAGACAATGATCTTGGAGGTTGCTATGTAACTGCACAGTTACCATCAGAAGGACCCCAGGAAACACACACAGTTACCTCCGTAGCCCTAATCCCTCTGAGCAAGAGGAACCACTAATCTTTCTATGTCTTTAGTTCCCGTGGTCACACCTCCATATAAACATAACCAATGTGCTGTATTCTCCATGTAATTTATTTTACAATCACAGTGCTTTAAGGCTCACCAGTATTCATAGCATACCAATTAATTGTTCCCTTTCAAGTACAGCTACAGCACATTTGTCTGTTTTCTATCGGGAGGTATTCTGATTGGTTCAGCCTCTGTGTACCCTCTGATCATGCGTGCTTACCTTCATTTCCACTAGCTACACACTGAGAAACAAAACTTCTGTTTTCAAAGTGAGCTTTGTTCTTTAAAAACCCGCCTTTCAAACAGAACAGCATTCTTTACTTCCCATGAGCAATATATTAAAGAAATCGCTTCTCTAGATTTTAGCGAACACTTGTAATTATCTTTGTGTTTCCATCCACTCTAGTTATATTTGGGTTTTGCTTGAATTTTGCTAGTGACTCTTGCTGTGGAATATTTTCTGTGTGCTCACTAGTCCTTGCTTGTACTTTGTGTATTAAAGCCAACTTCAACTGCAATTCCTCATCTTCTTGGAACAATGGCATAACATCTGGGATGTGTAATTCTCCTGGCATATTTGCACTTACTGTTTTTTGAGCTGCCGCTTTCATCAGATAAGAAAATGTTGCACTAGTTTCTCTATTACATGTTCTTGGTGTATTTACTGATGTGGGTGACCTTTCAGCATTCCTGTATGTCTCCATGTGAACCCAGATTTCCAGTTTGGCCTATTTTAGTGTTTTGCTCACAGGACTCACATCCTACTAACAATAGGTTTTCCTGGTTCTTGTCATTGCAAGAAGTTTGGTTTCTTTTTCTTTTTCTTCTTCTTCTTCTTTTAAATCTTCCTTTTGAAAAGGAGACTAGCTTCCTGGACAATCTTTCCATTAGATGGCTGGTGACCATGACAGCATCCACAGTCCCTCAGAAAGACAGGTGTCGCTGGTTTCCTTCCTCCAACTTCCACCCATGCTCCCCCTTCCCTGATCCCTCCCGCCCCCTAATCCCAATCCCTTCTCATAGTCCCTCCCCAGAACTTCTCTCCTGCACCCCTTCACCACGTCCCGTACACTCCTCGCCGTGTGGACCTGCCCTCTCAGATGGATCCGCACACTCTAGCAAGCCTTTTCCTCCCGCCAAACACTTTGCGTGTTGATCTTCTGTGAGAACATCTCACAAGTACACTGACATACCCTGCCCGTCAGTGCTGCACACGCCTTTATCCAAACAAGTAGCCAAACAAAGGCCCACCTCCAGTCAGGCCGTCATGTCAGTCATATCAGTTCCCCTCTTTCCAAGCTCCAGTTACACATGCATGAGGAAAGTGTTCCTGATTTTGTTCTTAGTTGTTTGTTTGTGTTGGAATATTTGCTTTGTTTTGACATTCTTTCAAAGGAAACATCGCGCAAGCGTATCATACTCACATTAGGTTCTGTTTGGTGAGCAACGGAAATCTCACGTGAGTTGGGCCTGCCACTCTTGTCATGAGGGTACCGGATTCTTTGTCATCTGTTGCCAGAGAAAAATGAAGACTCTGCAGAAACAGGGGCTCGTTGATTTGTGTCTGAAGGTGTTCCTGCGTATCATCGGCCTGGAGTGTCTGCTGAGGGAAGAGACGTGAGCTGAGCTCTCAGCAAGCCTGGCAGGAGCTGAGGTGGAGAAGGGAAGGCTGCGCAGTGAGCTGTGACTGTGAGCTCAAGCATTTGTCCAAGTGCTTTCTGGCATGTAACTGTTTATCCTCTTTCTTAAAGGTTGATTTATGAAGTCTGACAGGGGAGTCTGTAAACTCAAGCCTGAGCTACTTGGAGAACAAGAGAAAATGATATATTAAGTCGCAGTGGCCCAATTGTTTTGAGATATTAAGTCCCAGGCTGCAGCAGGACAAATGAAAACTCATTAGAAGTGAATATTGATGCCCTTCATATCTCAAAATGGGATTTTGAACAACTGCCAGGAAGATCTCTGTAGGCCCCCAAAGCCTGGCTCACCTATGCATGAGCGATCAGCGCCTCTGTGAGTGATGCTCACTGTCTCTCCTTTAGTGTTTTATCTTCTGGTAATTCCATAAACCCATCTCACAACATAGGTTTAAACTTAGCATAAACTGTCAAGGAGTCACACACGGAAGTAATCTACAGTGTTTAATTTTGTGCATGACCAGTTATGCTCACAACATCATTATCTAAGGAGAATGATGATTCAAGCTAATTTATGAGAGGTTAGTGGTAAAGATTTCCATATCTAGTACAAAAGCCATGATTTTCTTTTTTAATGTATGAAAACCATTTATCACTTTTCTCAGTCACACGCACCTGATGCAAATCTGAGTGAGAAAGCAAGTAAAATAAGATAACATTCTTCTCATAATTTGAATGAAAATTATTTTATTTTCTAAACTCTTATCTCATTTGAGGAAATTTTTAACTCTATTTATATCCTTCCTGTATTTCTCTGGTTTCTGGGAAGCTCTGAACAGGGTGGTCTCCAGCCTCGGGTGACAGCCGCCACGCTACCCAATCACAGGATCTTTCCTGGTTTATATTTTTGCATGCCTGTAACTTAATTATCTCCCCCAGGTCCTTTCTTCATTCCACTGTTTCTTTATTTCTCTCTGGAACCCAGGAAATGTCTTCCATCTAAGTCTTTAGGTTATCATGAAGTCACTTGTAAAGTTAAGAAACTTAAGCCTGACTGTTGCACAATCAGAACTCCAAAAGAGAAATTTTATACATTGTTTATACATTTATATGTGCTTATTTATGTATATATTGTGTATACATATGCATTTATGTACACATACATTTATTATATGACTATATTTATATGTATATGCATATGTATTATGTGTATAAATATAATGTATATGTTTATACATTGTAACTTCAAAGCCTCTTCCCTCCCTTCATTTCACTATGTATTCAATTTTCTCTAGAACCCAGGAAAAGTCTTTTATTTCCAAATCTTTATGTTATCATTAATTCACTTGTAAGAGTTAAGAAATTTAGGCCTGACTATTGCATATATCAGAAAAGAGAAGAGAGAAAAGTCTAGGCCCTCATTTTCACAGGATCCAGCTTGTAGGGATGAACAACATGGATGCTCTGCGGTACTTCAGTTATCCTAGTTTGGCTGTCTAGTCACACTTTAGCCAATAACGAAAAGGGGGATCCCTGTGCATTTATTGCATTCTCTTTACTGACTGAGATAAACTACCTATGAAATATAAATAAACTTCTTCAATTTCCTTAAAATACAATTCAAAGTTTGTTAAAGGAAATAGAAATTTTTGACCCACTTACTATTAAATACTTACATTTATTAGATTTAGTTATTTCCTGGGTATAATAAAAGTAGCTGTCATGGATATACGTACTTACTGTCTTTCCCTTCCTGCTAAGCATCTGTAACGTTTGAAACTATTTAATATTTACAACCTACACAAGGGGCTAATTTATATCCCTTTGTTATTATATCCTTTTTTGTCATCTTGTAATTGCATAAAATTACAAGTCTGGCATTAATATGAACGGCTTAGAATCCTGGGATGCCCACTTTTTCTTGGATTATGTGCACTCCCTTGGTGGCTGAGTTCTTTCACTTAGGCACATACACACACACCCATCTCCACACAATGCGCCTTATATCTAAGAACCTTTTGACCCCTACCCATGTCAAGCTACATGTGTCCCCATCTCCAAGCCATGCATGAGTTTCCCTGACACTGGTAATGACATGGCTTTGATGGTTTCTAATCAAGTGTTTGCTAAAGCGTTTGAATATAAAGACTAGAGAGCCCACACTCGCCAAAGCAGGCTGGCAGACAAAACTGAGTCCTCTAGCAACCTTGGCAAGCAGATCCCCTATCCATCACTCCACCTTTCTGCATAATTGGGAATTTATATTATTGAAATCAAATGCACTGTAAGAAGGGGCATGTGCAGTAAAGTATTTTATAACCGAATTTATCAATCAACACCACCCTACATACAGCCCTCAGGGCTGAGCCCCTTCTCTCCTTACATGTAGGAAGGAAGGTCCCAGGCTGTATATAATTTGGCATCATTGAGGACTCTAACGCCTGGCCAGTTGTCAATCTTGACACTGTATATCTTTTTAACTTTTATAGAACCTTTGTCCCAAACAAAGTCATCTTGTCCCCTTTATAAATCTTTGTGAGCCCTTACTTTTTCATTCTTTGGATAAGAGGACAGGGACCTAGAAACCCCATCCCAAGACCCAGCCTAACTTACTGCTTATTCTTACTAGGTCAGAATAATATGACTAGACATTTCTGAGGCTGGGATTTTAGCACAAGCCAAACCAACAATGAAATGTGTGTTGTTTTCATTCTCTGTTTTAGACAAAGGTGGTGCTTTCAGCTGATGGACAAAATGTAAACATATGAAATAAAACCATTGATGTTAAGGTCCCATCAACATATTCTCTCAGAGGACATTATGAATTTGGCTGAAGAAAGTAATTGGTTTCTTTTCACTTTGTATCACCAAATATAGTCCAGAGTGACTGGGATAGAGTCACACAAAAATTAACCTGGCACAATAGCTTTATAGCTAACATGGCAGCTCAGCTATTTTACCAAGTCCCCTGAATGGGGAGACCTGGTGGCACTCAGAGGAAGGATAGCAGGCTACCAAGAAGAGACTTGATATCCTATGAGCATATACAGGGGGAGGAGGTCCCCCTCAGTCACAGTCATAGGGGAGGGGAGTAAGGGGAACATGGGAGGGAGGGAGGAATGGGAGGATACAAGGGATGGGATAACCATTGAGATGTAATATGAATAAATAAATAAAAATTTTAAAAATAAATAAATAAATAAATCTTTAACAAAGCAGTATTTAAAAAAATTAACCTGGCACAATAGCTTTATAGCTAACATGGCAGCTCAGCTCCACAAACTTCTCTCAATGGCTCCAGTCTCTGAGTTCTTGTTTCCTGACAGACAGCCATCCCTCAGGTTACATCTTGGCAGCTTCTCCATAAGGTGCATGCAGGGGAGTGATGTGGGGAGACATTTTTTCACAGCAAATGCTGAAGGACCCCTTTGTAGACATATCAGCCCAGGGATTTCAGCGCTCTGGCTTCCACTATCAGCACAGAAAGAACCTGATGTTTGTAGCACTGCAGGGCTAAGCATGAGGCAGCTGATGTAAGCCAGGGTACCACAACACAAGAGAAAGAAGCTTCTCCCTGGAGGCATTGGGTCTGCCAGGAAGGATGGGGCGGTTCTGCAGAGTTGCATGATTCATAGTCTGGTAGCCATAGTCTTGTGGCTTCAAAACTAAGCACTAAGCCAATATAAACTGTGTTTTCTTTTCTGTAACAGAGAAAATAATTGTAATTCAAAAATGGATAAATGAGATATTGTCTGTGAGGATAAAAAAAATACTCCCCAACAGTTTCAAAGTCTATATTAAATACTGTTTTGTTTTTTTCTGTCTCTGATGAGGTGCCATGTGTGGAAAGATTAAGTGACCAGGCAAAGACAAACAGTAGCAAGAGTGAGCAGATGTGTGAGCCTAGCAGCTTTCATACATAATGCCCTTTACTCTTCTTTATATAGCCAGTGATGTCTTCCACTGGGAAATGGGTCTTAAGGTTTCACTTTATGATGCCTTTCACACACAGTGGCTCCTTGTGGATAATGGAAAGTCGCTTTACTTGTCAAGGAATGCAGAACACTTCATTTAGAACACATACCTTGAGTATTGTATACTGATGCTGTTGAATATAATTTTGTCTAACACAAAAGCAAAGCACCTTAGTCAAAGCACAATAACACTGTGGTAATATTGTTGGCTGAAACTTTATGCTGTTACTGTATATTTCCATTTATGATCTTCAAAGTATTTCTCATTCTGTGTTATTATTTTTTATTATGTATTGGTAGAAGGTACTCTTATTTCTATGTAGGAAAGTAAATGCCCCAAATTCAATCAAATATTCTTGGAAAACTCAGTAAATATACAGGAGTATTTAAGAATATATTCTCATGGCGTGAACAATACTCAGTATTATGTATGTTTATCAAAGCATGGCATGGCAACTTTATTATAATGTATCATCTCACGAATCAGTTATAACAATAGTTGAAATGCTAGTGTTTAAAATAAGTGTAATTTTATGCATATGTGTGCATGGCATGCATATGTGTATGCATAGATCTCGCTTTTCGGTGAGCCCACGCCTATGGTACCTGGCACACGGGTTGGGGGCTGGGGATGACACCCGCTGTCTTCTTTCTTCTGTCTCTACCCTCTGAGTCAAGGCAATGTCTACCACCTTGAACCAGACACTCAGGTGCCCCGTCTTCTCTTTCCATGTCACTCATCAACACCCACACTTCTTTTGTGTATGTTCAAGATACCCAAAACACAGTTCTTTTGCCTGTGCAGCAAACATTATACCCCCAATCCATCTCCCTAATCCTAAAATATGGTTTTTTCCCCAGGGGCTTATTTGTAATGTACCTGACTTCTAGGTATCTCTGTTTATATCCAAAGGCAGAAACTATTCAGCCTTTCTAAGGGAAGCTTCTCTTTGTGGTGAAGTTTGTTGAATTCATACACTGGCAGCCATACAAGCTACTGAGAATAAGTGATTGTTGAGTGCTCAACCTTACACAAGACACTTATGCCATCTACTCTATTGCTCATGGAACACTGAGGAAGAGGGAAGAGGAGTGCAAGGGACAAAAGAGAAGAGGGAGAAAAGCTCCAAGGTGAAGTTCCAGCTTCTAAGAATGGCTACTGAAACCTTGACCCTGTGACAGCTGTGGTCATGTGCACTAGGCCTGCACAAGCCTAGATCTGTCTGGAATAAAGACACGGCAGGGTAGCTAATATCATGTAAAGGTTTTGCAGAGAACTCAGGTTGGGTTTTCAGCACCTCATGTGGATCACAACTATAATTCTAGCTCTAGGGAGACCCAATGCCTCTGGCTTCAGCACTACCTCTACACAGGCATACACATAATTTAAAATAGATTTTTTTTAATGCGGCTGTTGTTAGATTCTGGAGGAAGTCATTTTCTTAGTTGTGTATCCACTGCTGTGTATCCCCAACAGGTCACCCCAATCCTATTGTTATTGTCACACAGGTGGACCTAGTTAGCCCTAAGTGTACATGGAGTTGATATTTGTAGGGAAGTGAGAATGCAGTAGATAGGAATGGGAAAGACAGCCCAGGGTTTGGGAGTGACAGTGCTCAGGCTGAATTACATTATTCTATATTTGTCAAAGAACAAATTTAAGTTAAAAAAAGAATGTTTCACATCATAAAATATTTCTTAAAATAAAAATAAACACTAAAGTACCTTGTTTTGCAGCCAAGTTTACAAGAATGCAAAAAAGAAGAGAAACAAAGAGCAAGGAGCTGGCTGAACAAACATGCTAGTGGGATGCTATGCATAGCTAAGCCACACACATGAGATTCAGGTCAGATCACAGGCTCCTCCTCTCCTCCCATGCTAAAGCCAATGTATCTTAGGACATAGACCTCATATGCACGTGAGTCCTCACACGTGTCCTGACCCTTGTCACATGCATCACTCTCACTTTGTTTAACTCCAGTTCCTGGATTCTAACCTCCTGTGAGAGCCACAGTGTGGCCAGGATCCTCTATCTTCAGCTGGGGGTGCTTCAGAATGTGTGCTGTTTTCATAAACCAAGGGGACAGCTACTGTCACTAATGTGCATATATGTGCAGGGTTCAATCAGAAGTGTTTGTCACGTTGATTTAATCTGTGATTTTTTTATTATGCCTTGCATTTTTGATTAACAATGTGACATTTTGGTTACAGAAGTATAGTGATCATATCTCATCATTTTAGCCAAATGGTAGGCCAGAGTTCATCTGTTTAGATATTCATCAATCAAATCTCTGAATTTCTTGAAAATTTTCTCCTTATCTCATCCTGGTTGAGATCAAAATTGATATTTTAAACCAGTCAATCTCTCTCTTTTTCTCATCCCCCCATGCTCCATCTCTGCTTTTGTTTGTTTTCTGGACCCAAAGAGTGCAATAAAATGGTTATTTTGGGATAATAAAAGTTATACATTGAATCTATACAGAAGACCTCGAATTAAAGTTGAAGAGGCCAAGATAAATCAAAGTTTTAGACATATGCTGTCTCTGTACCTCTTCGCTGCCATAAAGGAAATCACCTTCCCATGTTTCTCAAGCTTTCTTTAAAAAATATTCTCATAACCATTTAAAGATCTGATACTTATACTTATCCCCTGAAATTTTTGTGAGTAAAATTTGATAAAGTAAAAAATAAAAAAGAAAGAAAGAAAGAAAGAAAGAAAGAAAGAAAGAAAGATGAGTGGTAGTTGTCTGAGATCCAAAAGACTAAGGGGAAATGTGTAGAGTAGCAATTCCTTACTTAGAGTAGAAGACAGAGAAAAATACTGGGAATCAATCACTACATCTGTGAGCTGGGAGGAGAGAAGGTACCATACTGCCAAGAGCCATCCTGTAAGGGTCTGGCAGCTAAGTAAGTCAGGTACAGTCTGGCCATGCCCCCGTGGGAAGAGAACTGTTAACGAGAGTGTTGGGGCCTGAGACAGAGATGAAGACTGAAAGAACATTTCATGGGAACATCAGCTATACTTCTCACTCTTGAGTAATTAGAGAATTCCCAGAAGCATTTCTGAGTGAAAAAGTCAGTCTGAAAGATTTTTATTGTTATTTAAGGGCATGTGTGAGTACCTGAGTGTATGGATATGCATCAAGTGCATGTAGATGCCTGAATGGTCCAGAAAGGGGAGTTGGATACCCTGAAACTGGGCTTACTGTGGTTGTGAATTGGATGTGGGCCTCAGGAACCAAACCTGGATCTCTGAAAGTGCAGCAACTGCTCTCAACCAATGAGTCTTCCAAATAGCCCCAAAAGTCATCTTTGAAATTCCTCACACACACAAGCTGGAGACCTACAACAAGTTAGGCTCCTGGGAGGATATGGGGGTGACTCTAGCTGAGACTCCCAGTAGCAAGGGTCATGGAGAATGAACAGGACACCCTCTAACTAGACAGAATATGGTTGGTGTTTTACTTCCTCCGCTAGGAAGCAAACACCAAACCACCCACAAAAGCTTTTACCCAAAACCTACCCTGCTTAAAAGATGTACAGGGATAAAGATAGAGCAGAGATTGAGGGAAGGGAAAAATCAATCCCCAGCCCAGCCTGATACCCACTGCTTGGGAGAGAACCAACACCTGACACTAATAAAGATATCCTGCTACACTTGCAGACTGGAGACTAGCATAGCTGTTCTCTAAGAGACTCTAGCCAGGAGAATATTGAAACAGATGCTGAGACCCCCCCCCCATGCAAACATTTGTTTGGGCACAGAAAGACTAGTGGAAGAGTCGGGGTGGGGGAGGAGAATGGAAGAACCCAAAGAGAGAAGGGAACAGGAACTCCACAAGAACACCAACAATGCCAACTAAGCAGGGGTGGGGGTGGGGTCTTGAAGAAACTGAGGTACCAACCAAGGACCATGCATGGGCTGGACTTAGGCTCCTTACACAGATGTAGCCCATGGGCAGCTTGGTCTTCATTTTGATCCCCTAGTAAGGGGAATAGGGACTTTCTCTGACATGGACTCTGTTGCCTACTTTTTGATCATTTTCCCCTAGTGGAGCTGCCTTTCCAGGCCATGTGGGAAGAGGATACACTCAGTCCTGATGGGACTTGATGAGCTGGGGTGGGGGATTCCCATTTCTGAGGGGGGAATAGTGGAGAGAAAGAAGTAGAGTGAGACATGGGGGAGAGAGAAGGGCTATAGGCAGGTTGAAAAGTAAATAAATAAATGATAGGTGGATGATAGATAGATAGATAGATAGATAGATAGATAGATAGATAGATAGGTAGATAGACAGACAGACAGACAGACAGACAGAGACAGACAGATAGATAAAAAATTCCTCAAAGAGAGACATTGAAAAGAAACCTGCCAGGGAAGCCTATTAAAATTCCAATCACTGTAGAAAATTATTCTTTTTGGCAGGCACACAGTGGGCCTTCACAGTCGTGGGACTAGTGCCCATCAGGGCTGCAGAAGAAACAGGCAAGTAAAAACCACTGAGACCCTTATGACAGGTACTATGCATCTGAAACTGAAGGACTTTTTCTTCACCTCAGCTGAATTGAAAACACCTTTCTCTTTCCTCTGACTTTGCCCTGTGGCTGTTCAGAGATGATGATTCTGGAACACACTAACCAGACTTAACCACCCTGACATAATATGGTCTCTTTACACAACCTGATTTCTCCTGGAACAACTCAACGATTGAGAATAAGCTCATGGCCAGTGCTCAGTTTCATCTATCTGATAACTACTTGACTGCCCACACGGTGATAATTCCTGTGTTTACAGGATGCAACTTGTATAAAAATGAGTCATCATACTTCACAGGACGTAAAGTCTAACAGGAGGATATACACAGGTTCAGCTGAGAGCCCAGTATGGAAAGATAATGGACAACACAGAATCTTACATTACATAAGAATCATAAGACAATATTCTCCCTAGGGCGAGTAGCAACCATGTCGAATACAGCAGTGACAAATGGTGGCTACTACACAGTGTCAGTGACAGAGAAGTAGCTCTGCATGACCAACTACTGTCCTAGATCATGAGTAGGAAGGGCAATTATTGATACCAGACTTTTCCTTACGTGTACCCATACTGTGACATTATCTTCAAACCTAAGATTTGAAATCAATAGAGACTCCTGTCAACATGTGAGTGCATGTGTGTGCACATGAGTGTATGTATCTGTGTGTGCATATGTATGCACACACATGAATGCATGTAACATTTTTGAAACATAGCAAAGAATAAATCTGGACATTTGAGGCAAAATTGGTGGCATTTAAGTGCATCGTGGAATATGAAGCAACTTAGGCGCAAGATGACATCCTGCATGGCCTCCATCATGTGGGAAGCTCGGGACAGACAACCTGAATGAACAATCCTGACTGCAGAAAGGGACAGGCACATAACTACATAAAGGGGGTTAAAGTTCTGGAGTCCCAGGTCCAGAGGCAGGATTGAGGTCCCCATCGCATATCTTAGAAAGCTCTAGAAGAGTGCTTGGAATCTTAGGAAAAGAAGAAAAAGGAGGTGGAGATGCCAGTTGCCTTAAGGGACCACTGTAAGAGCTGCTCATGCTTTGAAATATCACACTGAATTCTGTTAGTAAGTACATGTTAATTAATTGCACATTTCCAAATTGGCAAGTCCTGTCATTTTCAAGAATACAGATGCTGTGGGTGATTGTTAACTAAAGTAAAACCCAGAAAGACAAGTACCACCACTCTCTGGCATCCCAGAAACAGGGAAATGTAAACACGGAAGAGAAGAGCTCAATTTGGGTCTCAAGTGCTGCTAGAGAGCTATTATCTATTTTTTCAGTGGGGTAAGGTATCTATCAGTGTACTGTGTAGTGTGTGCCAAGATGACTGAAAGATTATACACTTTAAACAATACAGTAATTAATAGTTGAAAAGATGCAAATTTGTACTGCCCACATTTGATGAGTTTGTATTTCACACCTGCCTTGTGTTATCATAATGTTCTCTGTAAAGATGTATAAATACCATGTCTTGATAAAAATGAAGAAAACCCTTTTTAAAAAGGAAAAAACTTATTGTACCTAAGTATGAGATGGGAATCTGGAAAAGATATTTTGAAGTTGAAGTTGAAGTTGATGGTGAAAAAATTCAAAGAACACTTTGTGGGCAGCCTATGTTCATTTTTGGGTCACGATGGGTGTTGTGAGTCCAATGCCACGCAGACATTGTGTTACAAGAAGCAAATGTTTCTGTAAGTTCTTGTAGCACACACTGCAATGCCCTAGTTTCTGGAGTCTAAATCTTACTGCCGGAAGGCTTTCTGGCTATGGGGACTTGTTTGTCCTGAGGCCACACTATGACGTCTGTGAATTCCAGATTAAGTGGTGTTCATTAAGTAGACTTTTCCTCAGCTAAAAATAAAGTGTCAAACTTTATGATTATATCAGTATGCACCAAGTAAAAATATAATTAATTTCTAGAATTCCAATGTTCTTTATTTTAAGACCAAAATACCTGTCTTGAAGTCTCATATGCGACTGTATAGCCCTTTTCATGAGACAGTGGCTGTGACTGTTGGCCACCCCACCACAGCCAATGAGGAATGGAGGTGATTCCTGTGTCCACATTCAACCTTGACAATAATATGTCTACTATGGACTGTTAACAGGAATATTTACCAGAATAGCATAGTCTTACCTCTTCAGCATTAGACTCATTTCTTAGGGATTTCCCCTTGTCTTTTTTTCTGAGTGTGAATTTTAATACGGTAAAAAATAAACCCTTTAAAAGGTGCCATTTAAAGTTAGATATTTGTAGCAAGCAAGGCATTCCTCACAGATAAGGACTCAGAAATCAACAACAATAGGAATGTTGATTTCCCACAGCAAAACAAAAAGCTAGGTAAGTGAAAAAATGGGCAGCAAAGGTCATTTTTAAAATAAATTGCCCATAAACATCAAGCAATGTACACCTCAGCTGTGAAAATGTATTGTATTTTAAAATGAAAATGAAAATCTATTTTTCTCAAACCAGAAGGTATATACTTATAGAAGATAAGGAATACAGAAACAATATGTATTCAGAATTTTGGTTGATCTGGGCCTCTTCAACCCTAACTTGTGTAGATCTTCAAGTTCAAAATTGCACTGTCACAAAATAGCTTTTGTATTTAATTCTTTGTAGGTCAAGAAAATAAACAACACACAATTGTATATGCATTTGTATGTACACACACACACACACACAGAGAGAGAGAGAGAGAGAGAGAGAGAGAGAGAGAGAGAGAGAGAGA
>OU015753.1:106079838-106109652 GCA_907169655.1 Acomys percivali
TTCTTTTGTTTCCTGTGGGAAATGGAGTAAAATATTTCAATAAAAATCTTAATACCATGAAGGGAAAAGAATAAAGCTGTGTGTAAGCAGTAAATTAGGCAATCTTTTACCTGGGAGGGATCATGCTGAGGCAACTAATTAAACATCTGAAATATTGGATTATGAATTTATAATATTTGCTTCAAGCATGGTTGCTTTTCTGATTTTCTTTAATAAAACTCACAAAAATTAAAGTCATATGAATTTAACACATTAAAGAAATGTACATACACACACATGTGCCCGTGCGCGCGCACACACACACACACACACACACACACACACACACACACACACCTCATAACTTCAGAGGCACAATAGTTGCATTGATTTGAAGACCAAGGATTGAAGAAGTATATTTTTAGGCTCTTTCAGATAGAATGCTTTCTTTTTTTATGTAGAGAACATGGAAAATATAATTAAATGTATATGTTTTTATGATAATCTATTCAAACAAAAATGTTAGCACCCACGATACACAAAGCTTCCTGTAAGTGCTATAAAGAACAGAAGTTTGGCATTGGAGAAGTAAAAGATTATAATGTTTGATGACGTGATGTAAACCTTAGCCACCATTGTCCTACAGCCCCAGTGAGGATTAGCAAATTTGTCATATTTCTATATAAATAAAGAAATTTATCTTCTCTAAAAAAATACCTGTCCAATTAATTTCAGTGTATACTGCCTGTAATTTCAGCTTTGTAGCTCTCAAATGAGCTAGAGAGTTTGTTCTTTGATATTTTTTTTTCCATTTTTTGCTGAATGTCAAATGTGAAATTTCCACTTTCTTAAAGAAACAGACTTAAATCTATGTCAGTAGTTTCATTGAAACACTTATAGGTAAATGTTATTTCCTGCAAAGAAAAAAATGAATGGTATAGGGAATTATCAAATATTTATGTAAATTTTAAAAAGAAGAAAGGAAAAGCCAAAGACTGCCCTGCTGTTCTGTAAGCATCGGAGCACACCTCAGTTCCTGGGGAGCTTACATGGGAGAATCTCAGGTCCTGGGAAATCCCACAGCTGCCAAAATCTCCCTGAGCCACTGCTTTCCTGGTTAGCTGCCTCCTGAGCTTGACAAAGGATATGGACAGTAGAAGAGGTGAGTGTGGAAGCAGCTCCCTGCAGCTGGTCCAAGTCTGGAGGAGACAGAGGGAGAGGGATGGAAAACTTTCTCCTTTTTCCCCTTTTTGCAGGAGTGGGGTTGTGGGTGCTTGTGGAGAATGACCCGGATAAGTAAGGGCCACACTTAAGTTAGGAGCTGACTGTTTGAAACTTGATTGACTGCTATGCATGTAAATTGGGAACACTGGTTAGTTGATGGGTCTGGTGAAAGGGCACAGACTCAGGAAAGACCACCAGTGAACAAAGAACAAATAAAGGTGCTCTGGGAAATGACTTGGCCCACAAGGACACACCAGTCCTTTGTTGTTGTCCTTGAGCCTATGGCCATGACTTGTACCAGGCTAGCTGCTTAGCTAACACTTTCAAGTCTAAATGACTCCTCCTTCCCCCTACTCTTCTCTGTATTCTTATGGGGGCCACATAATTAAGCTCTTATATCTCCTTAAATTATAAGAAAGTAGCATCAGCAAAATTAAATTTCCTTAAAAATTTATATCCAGTGAATACACAATTAATATCAATCAAAGTTGAGATTTAGGTATTTGAAACTCACTTGGCAACCATGTTTGCTGTATGTTTTAAGTACACCTGATTAGTAGTATGCATCACAACTCTTTTCTATAAACCATAGAATACTATCCTAACACATAGTTATAGAAAGTTGAAAATGGCACCAGATAGACTAACATAAAAGCCCCTGTGGTGACTCATGGGTTTCTCATTTATTGAATTATTTCACTGTTGAGACTTAGCAAACCTTTACTGAGTGTTTAGAAGAAGGCAGACATTATTTATGGGATTTTAAAAATGAGCACAAAATCAGAGATGTCTGCCCACTCAGTGGCAAAGAAAATAAATTTCTATCAAATACAGACACAGAATATTTACAGAAAACAGAAAAAAATTGGAAAATCGTAAATGTTAATAACCTCAAATATTGAGTAACTATGGGGGTAATTTCATTGATTAAATCAAGGAATTCAGTTGTCCACCTCAAGAAGCTTCAGGAGACAAGTCCTTACCCAGAGGGCGCACTGAAGACCAGGTACCAAAGGCCAAGAGGAACTATTCTCAGATGAGGGAAAATTCCACTATACCCAGAAGTGCAGAGAGAAAAAGGAAAGAGGCTGGAAAAGAGTTGTTTCAGATTCTGAAAGGCGTTGTCTCCAGAAAATACTTGTGATACATTTCAGATCAAGACCTTTAAAAGTTTGTGTGAGATATTAAATAAGTATAGAGGTGTTTCAGAACTCACTCCGCCCACTTTCCAGTGGATGAACTATAAAGAAATGTGTCCTTCGGGGTAAGGAATGGCTCGTCAGCAAGTGCTGTCCACATTAAATGTGCACTGGATGAAATTTTCTTTTGGTCTGTGGAAGGGTCAGGTGACTTACGGTGAGTAGACACCTCCCCTCTACAGGGTCACCTGGGCCTAAATGTTCTACTCTTTTGCATTAACATCGTCTTCACCTTTTAATACCTCTGCTTTTTCATAATCTTCATTCTTTCCACTGACGCTGCATCACCAGTATCAAGTTGACCTTCCAGGCTGCAGAAGGTAAAGTCCAGATCAAGGAGATAAAGCGACCTTCTGTGGCAGAAGAAGTCAGCCTCAGAAGGGAAAGTCAGCCTTCAGGAGACAAGATCCAGCAGGAGGTAAAGACAAACTCCAGTGTATAAGAAGGTCAAACTAGGAGGCTGAGGTCAGTCTCCAGGAGATAAAGGCATGCTCTAATAGATAAGTCCTGCAGAAAATAAGGTCAGACTCCAAAAGGTAAGGTCAGACATCAGAAGATAAGGTCAGACTCCAGTAGATGATAAGGTTGGCCTCCAGAAGGCAAAGGCAAACTCTTTCAGATATGTGCATCACCTAACAGACTAAGTCAGACTCCAAGAGATGAGGTCCAGTTCCAGCAGATAAGGTTACCCTCAAGGACATTAGGTCTGATTCCAGGAGAAAAGAGCAGGTCCCATTAGAGCAGGAAAGTGGCCGGCAGAGAGAGTCCGCCTCCAGCTGACAAGGGCTACCATTTCTCCATATGGTAAACATTACACCTGCACCTGCTAGCATGTCTCATTAGGTCACACACCTAGCTAAAGCATTAGCTTCTATTGAGCACAAAACATATAAGGGGAGAAATAGAAATGACAGAGTGTAGCCAGACAGAACATAAAAGAAAGAATGGTGACAAGGAAGTTGGGTCCTTATAACGCAGTGAGCTACCTACCTGCAGGTGAAGAAATCAGACTTTACAGTCATGACTCCACAGCCAACTACTCTCTGCTTTTAATACAAGACTTGGCCTTTAGAATGACACTTGTATGCTGACTGATGTGCAATTCCACACTCGAACCCCTTCACTTTCACTTCTGTCTTCATTTTGCTATTTGTGACTTTCATGAAATTAAACTTCCTGCTCATTTTCAACAGTGATGAGTATTCTATAGCATCTACCGTCTCAGATGGTTGCTGTGATGAAGTGTTACAAATGTAAGTGTGATGGGCATTGAGTAAATGCTGAATAAATTCTGGGAGTTGTTTCAAATTCAAATTTATCTCTTACTATAGCAATATCCTGGGGAGAATAACCTTCTTCTTAACATGTGTTGTATTATCACATAGAACTTGGGGCCCAGCCAGCCTCTTCACCATTCGTTCTAATGCTTCCCTCTTTGCTTACACAGCTAGAGTGCTAAATAAAGAAAAATAGACTTCTTTTCACATGAAGGAAAACATAATTTTTTAAATCTCATAGGTGTATGCCACATCTTTGCAGGATGTTGACGCTGTTTGTTTAAAACACCAATTTTTATAATAATTTTAATTTTAAATTGTAATATATTTTTTAGGTTCAAAGTGCTCCCTCCCCTCCCCGTCCTCATCCCTGCAAAATAGAAATGATGATTTAACAAAAATGTTCAAAACAGACTTTACCAGTATAATCAGAAGCCAAAAGTTGGTTTCTGTTTGCCAGAAAATTGGATCTCCTAAGGCAGGGTTCTTTTTACCAGTAGCCTCCCTTAATCTGGTAGTAACCCTCCTTAATCCATAACGGACCATCATTAATCTTCTATAAAGGTCAACTACCTTGATCAAGGACATCTCCTTTATGTTCATTCTGAACAACTCATATCAGCCCAAAGACCCCTCTCGTATCTATCTGCTTGCTTTCCCACCACTTGGCTTCTCTCTACTCCATGGAGAGACAGCCTTGACAATCCCCCTGGCCAGCAGTTATTGTTGAGCATTGAGTCACCATGAGTTTTTCATATTCCATGTTAGCATATCCATTGGTGTGGTCGTTGTTTAAGTCTTGTTTAGGCAGTCATGTTGGTACATGACTTTAGGGGTGTAGCTTCTCTGGTGTACCTAGGAGACACAATTTCACAACAAATAGCCTGTCTTTCTGGGTCTTACAGTACTTTTGGAACATTATGGGGAGCCATGCTAGAAGAAATCAGCCATGCTAGTGGAAATCCTGTGCTTAGACTGCATGCCTTTTGAGTTGTTGACCTTTGGGTCCTTTACTTTTGAGAGGAAAAAGGACGTTCTGACAGGGAACTACTCAGAGGTGTGTATTTTTATCAGCCTAACTAGAGGGCTAGGGGGAAGTGAAATTGTACTAGATTTTGTAGTCTGTAAGCTGTGCTTCCTTAAAATAAAATAGAGCCTTGATCAAGATGGGGACGGACAGACCATCTTCTCAATGACCCCAGAGCACTGTGCACAGGAATTGTGTTGTAGATGCCTCAGTTGGGACTGGGAAACCTCATGATCTGTTCTCTGCCTTTTGATTGTTTGTTTGTGAACTGTCTTTATGTCTTGCAAAGAGTAGTTTCTTTGAAGGGTGAGACTTACACTTATCTGTGGGTATAAAAGCAGATAGATATTTAGAATGTAGTTAGGAATTATTCTGGTTTACAAAAGTGAAAACTGTAGGTTCTCTGAAATCCATGACTTGCCTGGTAAGGCCTCACTATTAGTGAACTGATCTTAAGTCTGACTAGGGATCTGTTGGCTACTCTTAAGGCATCCATACCACTTCAGCAACCCTAGAGCTGTCATTGTGATTCCCAGGTGTCATAGCTGGAGATGACTATTTATTGGCTGCTTCCTCCCCCCCTCCCCCGCCTTGGCATATCTTGGTATAATGAAAGCCAGTCCCTAATGAGGAGACTTTCAGGTCAGATCCAATTCAGATCATCTGATGCCT
The DNA here is from genome assembly GCA_907169655.1 of Acomys percivali. Taxonomy (NCBI): domain Eukaryota; kingdom Metazoa; phylum Chordata; class Mammalia; order Rodentia; family Muridae; genus Acomys; species Acomys percivali. Next base: position 106,085,217 of record OU015753.1, read on the forward strand.
GTGTCTGAAGAGCACAGTGTTCACAGCAATAAGGTCTTTCTTACTTTCTACTTCTGGGATACAACCAGTAGCAATAACCTTTATTGTTTTGGGAGTCTCTTGGGCAACCCTGATCAACAACTTAGTAACTTCAGATAGATAGATAATAACATGATGTCTTAGGACATTTTCAGATATCCTTACTTTTACATTTGCACTCACTCCACTTTTTCTGTGTTTACCTATCCTGTCCCTAACTAAAACCCTACCCCACTTTTTTGCCCACCCCTCATAATGACATTATGTTCATGAAAACAAGGGTATCTTGGAAACCACTTTCCAAAAGAGTGGTGTCCCAGACAGAAATAGTCAGTTTTCATTCTTGCATCAGAATATCCTGAGCTAACAAAGTTAACAAGAAGAAAGCTTTATTTAGTTTTTTGTAATAATATTGTAGGTTCCTGTCCAGGAACAGGTACTTGTAACAGGATAGTACATTATCACTAAACTTCATAGTAGAGTATGTGACCTTCCTAGTGGCTGGGGACAAAAGATAAGGTGCCCCACCATGACATATGACATGCAGCCAGTGAATGGAGAACCACCAAATACACCTAGTGGCCTACGGTTCCATCTCATCCAAGTATCTGGATGCTGAAAGTTAAAGCTTCAACACATTGGCCTTTAGAGAATATTCTAGATCCCAACTACAACAAGGGATAAGCAAGAGATGATATTTAGATTAGATGTGTATTTTAATTAGGTGTGACTGAAATCTGCCTTATGCAGTGTGAACAGTATACTGATTACACTTGGAAGTTAAAGCATCAACCAACGAGAACATAAAATGAACATGGAATATTTCAGTCACATTTGCCAGGAAATATTGTTATAAGCAGGAAAAAAATATCTGCAAACTCTTTAAAAAGTGTCACATTTGATGACCCACACATTAAATTTTAGTCTGCCTAGTAAATGTAAAAATGGAAAAGACAACCCCTTGAGAAGATGTAGTTACAAAGAACATAAAATGTGGGTTCTTAATATATCCAACATGATTGATAGATTCCTAAAATGTCACCCAAAAGAACAGAAAATAAACACCATACAAAGTATAGCTTGGCTGCTCATTAAAGCAGAATCCTCAAAAGTCAAATGAAAGGGACCTGCTTAATTATGAGTGAAAACATTCTAAACTAAAGGAGGTAATTTGCTTGTCAAGTTTGAAAATTTAAAAACTTAAACATTTCTAGTTTCAAAACCAATTCAAATTTTAGATGTTACTGTAGAGTAGTATCTGAGTAGTGGTATTGCTTTCATTTGCTAGCTCCTAATATTGAGCTGATTTTCAAAGCATATGAAATTGCTGGGCCAGATATGTAGCTTACTTTTTACACTCTTTCTCATATCAAAAACAAAACAAAACATTTACATAAGCATATGTGATTGTAAATTCTAATAATAAAAGTTAATGATAGTATATGAATAAATGTAAATACATGAACATTGACATGCTACAAAGGACTTTGTATTCTTTGGGTATAAAACAAAAATTGGATGGCCATGACCTTCCAAGTGATATCAAGGCTAAAAAACGGGCTGGCCCTGTGAGTTACAGAGGCACAGGATGCAGAGCCTATTGCCCCAGGATTGTGACTGATTGGGGATTGAGTTACTAAGATCATAAAAAACAGTCCGGACATAAGCAAAGGAAAAATATTAGAAGTAGCTGAAGAGGCAAAAATGCAGTCTTCCTTTTTAAGTGAAAAAAAAAAAAAAAAAAAAGCCCCAATTCAGCTTGGTTCTCTGATCCTTATTTTTGTTACATAAAAAAAAAAATAGAACTATCATAAATGACAAAACTGTTGTGAGAGTAATTGTATGTAGCTTCCAATAACTGTATGTAGACTCTGGGTGATTGCAAGGGTTTGATTTTGTGAAAGGATGTGCTGTAAGCGTCTGTACTTTCCCCAGGATCAGGCCCACCAGGCTGCCTCTCAGGCAGAGCTGTGATGCACACAGCATTGGGAGGGACCCAGGATTCAATGTCACTCCCAGCATTCCAGAGAGAAAGTGTCACTCTGGGTCTAGAGCTTTTTGAAATAGTGTAATTCTCTAGACATCTACTGAGCATATAAATTTCATAAAGGCTAATCAGATATTGTAGTTACCAACCACATTAAAGTATATTACATCATCTTACGAATTTTTGCATTTATTTTACGTTTAGAACCCTCGATGTAAAAGATCAAGTCGAAATGGAAAATGCAAATTTCATTTCTCTCTCTTCAGAAGAGACCAAACCGAGACCTATGTCCTTATTTTCTACCAAGGACTAAAGTGTGCTTCTCTCAGGGCCTCAGGAAGCTCCTGCACAGCCCTGCCTCCACCAGACCGCCTTCAGCATGCCCCATGCTCAAATTCTACACAACGATTACGCAGAAAGCCATGGCTTTTTTCCACGTGTACTTGTTTAACATAGGAAGGACATGAGTATTATGGTTTTCATGGTTCTTCTAGATGCTTCCTCTGCAACATATAGTGTATACAAAGGCGAGTCACCCATATCTACATGACACGGGAGAAAAATATTTGCGTATCTCATCTTCAGCCTGTTACATTCTCAGATAATCACCTGTAACAGCCTTTTAGTTGTGGCTTAGAGCATCTTTTACAGGAGAGTGTCACTTGCAGCTCAACTTTGCATCCCTCTCCTTTGTAAAGGCACAGCACATTGGACAGTGATCCCAGCTTCTAGGCATGAATCCTAAGGCAGTAGTTAACCACACGAAAGTTGAATTACAAAGACATTCATCACAGCATTTTATGTGCGAATGAAAAAAAAAAGCAACATAAGTGTCCTATAACTGAGGATTAGCTCTGAAAAATAACAGGCCACTTAGTCAACATAATACCCAGAATCATCAAGGAAAGTGATATCGGTGAATATTAATCATTGTGTAATGATGTTTACAATGGCTTAATAAATAAAAAGCATGAGTGCTCTGGGAATGGAAGGATTCATGCATGATTAGAATATATGCATAGAGAAATATAAGCAAAAACATACAATGTAATTATATTAAATATAAATTAAGGACAATGTGGCTGAGTGATTATCTTGTGGAATATATTCTAACCTAATTCACATTCTCATTATTTCTGAAATTAGAAAGCGTCACCTAATCATAATCAAAGTGATGAAACCGATGAAACTAACATTTATTGATGGCTTTCTTTGTGAAGAGAATGTTTTAAGGATCTAGTAGAAGGGAGGGAGTTTAATAAGAGGTCTGTTTTCCAAGACTGTTCAGAAAGTTTGTTTAAATAAATATATAATGTATCCCAATCAATAGTCAGGCAGGTTGGATGTTCCTAGACCACTCTGCCAATCATATGTTCCCAATTGTCACACGGTAAAGGACACCCTACTGTGCAGCATTCTTTAGTTCTTTTATATTTCTTGCTTATTCTTTTGGAGATGCTTGTATACAAAGTTGAGCTTGGTTGTTGTCTCTCTGTCGACCTCTCTCCAATATCCAGATAAATATTTCTCGTCAAATGAGAGATTCTCCATAGTGCTTATTGAATGAGGAGATGAATGAATGTAATTCAGACATTGTGGAGATGTGAGACATCACATTATAGTCTACTTAAAATGACTTACACATCTGCATGGATGTGTGAAGTTTCAGAATAATTAGTAGCAAGTTCTTCAAGAGAAAGCAGGGAGTGCGTTTTCATACTACATCCTCTCTCTCAGCAGTCGTAAAGTAAAACCAGCAGGTACATACAGATCATTGACTTCAAGAAAGGAAGTCTTCAAAGACAGAGCAGGAGAATATAATAAGCCTGTCTGGCAGAAAAACTCAGAAGACAACAACAGCAAAAGGAACCATTATCCCTTCTATTCCTGCTACAGAAAAAAAAAATTATACACAAAACTTTAATTTAAGAATGTGTAAGTGAGGATTATTTTGTAGTTTTGAGAGCCTGTACTGTGATATCATAGGTAGATTTGAGTCAGGTGGTGATGTATTCTTGGTGAAGGTTTGTTAGTGCTGCTTACATCTAGGTTCCGTGTGACGGCATTTAGTACAGAGAGGTATGTGTGTCCTCCCAGTCTGGATTTTTCTAACAAATTCCAGATGAGGCATTGCTGGGAGAAAGAAAAAAAGCTTAAGTATTTACACTTACATAAGATGAAAAGAAAATTGAGACCATTATATTTTTGGAGTCCTATAAACTAGTGAGAGGAAAGATGAGGGTTTGTAATTATCAAGAGTCAGATGACAGATAGGTCCTGCCCCAAAGGCTTCTACAGTAGGAAGGCAACCGCTGCATTGAGGGATTGTGGGAGATCCGCATTCAATGAGCACATAGGCTAGAATTTAACTCCTTAATCCTCTCAAAGAAAGTGGGAAGATGGAGGTGCTAAAAGAGACACGCACTTGTACAAAGGAGGTGAACAGTTGCATTCACAGAGTGTTCTTTGTGACGTGGTCCATACCATGCTGCCGTCTGGTCCTCTCAAAGTTTCTCTTTCCATGCATCTCATTTTACATATCATTTTGCTTTTAACTATGGTTTTTATGATGCCTTTGAACCAGAGAATCAGAGTGCTGAGCGTCAAGCTGGCCTGTCCAGTACCCTTCCCTACAACTTCCTGGGCTTCAGCGTCAGGGCAGTAACATCGGGGGTGAGCAGAGCTGTGGATCCCTCTTCCTTTCTGTACTGACATGAAAAACTGAGTCAAGACATGAAAGTGTCTGAACACTTATGGTGAATACAGAAAAGAAACACTACAAAGAGATGATTTGTAAACTTTCCCTGGTTTCCTTCACCTAGACTGCTATGGAGCAAGAGTCATGGTAGGTTATGGCCTCAAGGCAACCCAGACCTAAAGAGTACAACACAATAACTATATCCACTGTCTTATTTCTTCTGTATCTACCCCAAAAAGAAGATTAGGAATGAGCCATGGTCTGTGTGACCCGGTGCCTGAGGTAGGTGGATGGGGATATTGCAGGCTATTACAGGGAGGTGTGGAGAAAGGAAGTGTTTACTTGGGCCACTAGTGCTCCGTCCATCAAAGCCAATGCTGAGGCTCACTGTACAGCACAGCGTGGAGCTTTCCATCTGACGGATCACGTATCTCTGCACAAACGTAAAAGCTTACAGAAAATGTGAACATGACACCCCTTTCCTCAAGAGGACAGAACAGCCTACAAGAGCAAGCTCCACATGCTTGCTGGGCAAAAACCCGTCACCTTCCGAATCAGAGGCCACCAGGCATCAGTCTCTAGCTCCAGCAGGGACTGTGGTTGTCCTGTGGCTCAGACACGGTGGATGCTTTCAGTACTTGGGGTAACAAGAGCAAACCAAGTGACAGCAGGTTTGTTTCCAGAGCACACACATGGCTGTTGACCGCTCCTTCTTTCAATCACGTGCTCACTGAGATGCTAGTGTTCACCTTTGATATGAACCGTGAAGGTGAGAGAGTTAAGTGTACTATTTAATTGGGGAGTGGGGTAGAGTGATGCTACTGTGATTAAGAGCACAGAGGTCCTGGATTCGTTTCTCAGCACCAACATGGTGGCTTATAACGGTCTATAACTCAAGTTCCAGGTCAAATCATGCCTTAATCTCGCCTCCGTGGGCACTAGGCATGCAAGTAGTGCACAGATATACATGCAGGTTAAACCACTCACACACATAATACAAAATTAAAATATATATTATTTAAGTCATAACTCAGGAATATTATAGAAGCTTGATTAGGTGAGATCTAGGAGCTGGGTACAGCGGCACATGCCTGTAATTCTACAAAGCAAGTCCAGAACAGCCGATGCTACACAGAGAATCCCTGTCCAGAGGAATTAAAAAAAATAAGACACAAAAAGGCACTTGATACCATGTACCTTTTTGTCTCATACATAATTCTCCTTTTCCAGGTATCGTTGTTGTAGTATGGAGCCAAATACCTTTGTGGTTAGCTGGACAATGAACATAGTTTTGAAGAACACTTGAAATATTAGATTAAAAGTCCTTAACATTTACCTATGAAATTGCTTCACAATTATATCACAATCTCAGTTATATTTGGTTATACGGGGACTATAATCTTTTCATAGTTTGCATTTAGAGAATTACCTTACTTTCCATAGAAATTTAGGAAAAATGGATTTATAATGCAGGCAATTGTGTTTTTCATTTTTTCCCTCACTGACTTTGAGTCAAAAGGGATTGAGTTTCATCAATAAAAGAAGAGGAAACAGAGTATCCTGTTTGGGTAGTTTATTTGATTTCCACATTCATATTTTTATAAGAAAAAACATAAATAAAAACTAAAATCATTTAAAATGCATACACACTCTTTCTGTAAAAAAAAAAAAACAGTTATGAAGTGTGCCTGTGCAAAACGATTGGATAGGTAACACTGAGGCTCATAAGTGACTAGGTAACACTGAGGCTCATAAGTGACTAGGTGACACTGAGGCTCATAAGTGGCTAGACGTCATCCTGTTCCCAGCTGTGTGCTGCCTCCTGAGATTTGATAAGTATAGGATATTTAAGATTAATATGAAAATTCAGACCTTTTTTTGTGTGTGTGGAATCTAAAATAATCACCAGTTCAATTCAAAGGAAGAGCAGCAAAGGGTGCTAGAGACAGAAAGCAGGGCTGGGAGGGTACCTATGGTAACGGCAGAATAATTTTGTAAGAATATGTGTGCAAGTGGACACAGGACAGGAGCAGGAGCAAGACGCTGCGCTGTGTCCGGGGAACTTGCTCTCACAGTGCACACAGGTGCCATGTGCAAGAGTGTCTGGTTGTTACTTATGTGTATCTATATCGTAACGCCTCGTATTCAAGCACAGCTATATCCAGTGTCCTTTACTATTTTTTTGTTACTCAAGGTTTTTCTTAAATATGAAAGTTTGGCACTTATAATAATTAGTTGTATAGGAGATATAATATTTCTCAAATTTCAAGTGGACTCAAATAAACAGATTAAAAAAAAATTTCCCAGAAAGTAAGTTGAAATTGTTTGAGTTATAGCACGAGAATAAATGTTCTGTGGCTGGCATTACCACGTAGGTGAGGAAGCCCTGCCAGGGGAACACAGAAGTGGGTCTGTAAGATGCGTCTAGACTTGTAGGCTCATAGCCAAGGTTGTATGTATGTAATACAGGGGAATGTGACTCACAGCCAAGGTTGTATGTAGTACGGGGGAATGTGACAGAAAAACAGTTACTGTAGACAAGGAAGGGAGGACAATCCGGCCAGAGTCTACATCAGAGTCAGCCTGAAGTTACAGAGTCAGGGAAAGAACTAATGCAGGTGAGACTGAAAAAGGGCACAGCATCAGAGATGTGCGGGAAGTACCACAGAACAGAGAACATTAGTCCCCAAACCTACACAGTCATATTAGAATAGATTATTTTAAGTACCATCTCAAAATAACAAAGTTACAATTATTAATTTTCAATGATTTCATAGTTAAATGCAAAATATTTTTAATTTAACTTGTTTTTTAATAACAACTAACAAAAATTAGATTTGTTATGGCATTTTATAAATTAAATGTTGTTTCTTTCATCTCTCCCTTCCTCCTTTTTGCCTGTGTCTCTCCCCACCCTACCCCCTCAGATAATACCGCACTTAGGCAAGCTACCCTGAGACCAAGGCCAAACCCCTCAGAGTAAATCAGAGGTACAGGAGAGCCGCCTGACACAGGGTCCCTCACGAGGATCAAACTAAATTGTTTCAGGGTGTACATAGATATGTATGTGAAAGTAATCATGGGCCAGAAATACACAAGCCTGAGTCCCTAGCTCTCTAAGCAGCTGTTGTAGAGATTTTAAAAAATATCAGTTATGCAAGACAAAGGGCACATTTAAGATTATATTAAACAAATGAGTTGATGCTCTCTAAATATAAATTTATATTCATTTCGAATTTGCCTCATTACAGTGCTGGAACTGAAGACTGTACCAAGTTCATTCATGTAATAGAAGTAATTTTATTGGGTTTTAATGTTTGTAACTGGAGTCCTAGCAATTGCATACATCCCTAATAGTGCAAATGGGAATTTTGATGTTATACTTTCTGACGAGGAAGAAAGAAATCAAGACTCAAAGATGTACAATAATTTGCCAAAGTTCAAACATCTGACAAATGTCTATGATGAGCCTCACACATAACACTTTTCATGTGATATTTTTTTTTCTTGCTGTGAGCAGAGATCAGTAGTTCCTGAGACTTCTAGGCTGGTTTTCTCTCAGACACCATCAATCATAGAAACCTGTGGTTTAATCTGCAGAGCTGCCTGGGGACTTCTACTCCACGGACAAATGCTGCTGTTGTTCTCATATGGCAGTGTAATAGGTGTCTGTCGAGTGTGGGGAAGGAGGAAGTGAGGATGTCTGGAGAGCGGAGAAGACTGCTCACCCTGGCCAAACCAACAGAAACCTCTCTGTCCAATTGTCAACAATGCGGGGAGGTCACAACAAAGGGCTTTCATCTTCTACCCTGTAGCACACACCATAAATATCCTCTTCCAATTATAATCGTTCCATTATTTTTTTCAGTTCTCCTTTGGTAATAAAAAGCCCAGGACCACCCTAAAAAATGCTAGACATATTTTGAGAGACATCCCTCAACTGTCCATCCTCTCTGAGGATTGCATTGGGTCAAAATACCTTCTTCTCCGGAGGGGACTTTATTTGATGTTTAATCACTTTGAATGTGTGGAAACCCAGAACCTCCACTCTAAGTCATAGCACTTAAAAGGCCATGAGGCTTCTAAGATGCTTGATGCTTTGATGTTACTGTTATGAAGGCTTGCTTCCCTCTGCTCCGCCTACTTTCTTCCCATCCTGGCCATGTGCCTTGATACTAAGAACATTCTCTAGGAAAGACCTCACAATTTAGTTTCCATCAAAGCGGCTGAAGCCTGGGAAAGCAAAAGCCAGCTTTGGCTAATGAGACTACAAGGATGGTGGTCCTAAGACATGTTTTTCTTTTGAATAAGAGCACAGGAGCTTTATTCTCAAGGAAGGACCTAAAGATATTTGCTTCCACTTGGGCAGAATGCCTCTCCAGTCTATTTCAACAAGGTCCAATCAAAGGAAGGGATGTGCTCAAGGCTCCTACACCACTAGGCCCCATGAGGTATCCCCAGAAGCTTCAGCACCACTCAGGACCACCAATCGATATGGTCATTTGTAGGCAGGATAGTAGTAAGTGCTTGTGTGTTTATAATGGCACAGGGGATCTAGTGTGGGAACTGCTGACCTCATGTGCTTTTCAAGTTTTAACTAATGTAAATAAAGACAACTGAACTCTGTTACCTGGCATGCCGGAGGCTACTGCCCTCATAGTTAAGGAAAGAGATATACAGAGAAACCAAGGGCCATGTTTAACCCCAGTGGATACCATCCTAGGCTCTGTAGGTTTGGCTGCTTCCAAAGTATTATCACCAGCTGGAGACAGTGTCAGCAACACAAACTATGAATGCCTCTTACTGAAGCCACAACAGGACAGAAGCTTGTTTTCAAAAAATATAAAATTTATTCATCATAAATAATAAGACAAGTAACTAAATAATAAACGAACAAAATATAACTGACAAAATCTTCTCCCGACAAGACGGCCAGGTAATAATTAATGCGACAAAAAGATTCTCACCATGATTAGTCACTTAGAAAATATCATTTAATGGAGACAGGGGTTAGAGGTACATCCCTGTGGTGACAGCTCAAAGTAGAATCTTGACGGTGGACACGGGGAGCGCTGGATACCTCACTTGCTCCTTGTGAAATGCTACGGGACAGCGACTGGGTTATTGTTCTAGGATTTGCTTCCAATGACAGCTACAGCACTTGGTGTTTAAAACTCCTGTTTTCTTTCTCACTCATAAGAAATTAAAGGCCATGTCTAGAGGCACACTTCTGAAACCACTCTGGCAATGGAAGTAGAAGGGCATGAATTGTTTAAAGGTCAGTTTTAGTTTCATCACAAATCTGTGACTTGAGAAAAGAAATATTCTGCACCGTCTTGCCTCACAGAAGCAGACTCCTGTGTTGTATGCACAGACATCACTGCTACAGTGAGTTCACAGTGACATGTCATCATCTCTCAGCACTCACAGTTCACCAGAGAAGCAGCGTTTGATGGTACATGCGGTTTGGGTCCACCACGGTAGAACTGGACAGACGGCTCCCAATGCCTCTGTGCTTATCCCTCCTTCCACTGCAGGCTGCCACCAATTCTGTCACTGTTCCCGTAGCTACACTGCAGGCTGCCACCGATTCTGTCGCTGTTCCCGTAGCTACACTCATTTCTCGGTGAGACATGTGCTAGGCTTGGTCTTTGGCTAGTATGAAGATGTTTAATAAAGATTGATTTTAAAGCCATTGCTTTTTTGGGGGGGGGCAACAACCCTATTACCTATATATATTACACTTTCTGCCTCTCTCTTTCCTGTAGTTTGACCTTCATGTTTATTGTGATATTTTTCACTTTTCCAGGGCAGACTTTTTAAATATAAATTTTAATGAAGTCAGACTATGTATCCATTCATAGATGAATGGTCCTTGACTGAAACGTAATTTACAAAAATTGAGATGGTCTGTGTTTTCTCATGATATCTTCTAGAAGTTTTACAGTTTTCATTCTTTATTTTGGTCTATATTATGTAGTTTTGCATAAAATATAATGTCCACATTTATAGTCAGTTTTGAACACAAGTCCAGTTATATGGTAATATGTTCAAAAGTCATATTACTCTGCTGTGATGTTTGCACACCCATGCCAACAATGAGTGTGCCGTGTGTATTGTTTTACAACTCTGTCAAAAGACAAGCAAATTGAACAACTGTGAAGGTGAAAGAGACTCCACCATGAACTGTGCAGAAGAGAGTGACTGAATATGTGGAGACACACATTAAGTATGCCATATATCCATGTAATATAATTTCAAAAATGAATATATTTTCACAACCTATTAAAATGAACACTGTAGTGCTAACACTAGCCATGACACACACAAAAAACTTTGAATAATATATCATAATTTTAATATAAGTAACATGTTTTAATATATTACCCATTGATTTTATAACGTATCTAATAAGTGAATGACTAAACATTATAGGTGGCCAAGTGTAGACAAATGTAACTTCATTGAAAATACAACTTACTGCTTGTATTGTCCTTGGTTGTGTCAGTAGTTTGAGCTGACCTCCCTGGGCCCAGATCCACCCACCATGATGTTCTTCTTGTAGGTTTCTAGGACCCTCTGGATCCTTCTATTTCCTCATTCTCTATATTTCTCTTACCTCGAGTCCCAATAGGGTGTCCTCACATCTATCCCAATCACCTGGTAAGTGAAGACTTTCATAATCTGAATAAGTTAATAAAAAAGAAAACACAATTTACTAAGGGAAAATCATCTACTCAATCTTAATAACAGCTACAGCTGTATTTTTGGGTTTGACTTATTTCTACTAAATGACTTGTAAGTGTGAGATATGAAAAATGGTGTGTGTACAAGTTTGGCTTTGTGAAATGTTAGAAATTTTGGCCTGAATAAGTGTTCATTCTTATTGAAAGCTGTATGTCTGGTCACGGTCACTCAAATTAAGCCTGGAAGCCTTTGAGAACAAGCAAATGATATACCTCTGACCCATGGCAGGAGTTCAGAGTGCACATCGAAAAGTCGAAGCTGTGGTGTCCTATTCACTAGAGAATCACCTGTAATAGGCGTTTTGTTTAAAAAAACAAAAAAAATTATTAAAAAGAACAGCAAAAAGTGTCCAAATTGATTACAAACTGGAGTAAAAAGGTTAAAATATACGTTGGAGCTGAAGAGATGGCTCAGGATTTCAGAGAACACACTTATTTTGCGGAGTCCATGGGCTCAGTTCTCACCACCTATATCAGGAGGCTGACAGCACTGCAACTATAGTTCAAAGCTATCCAACACTGATGTGTGTGGTCACACACACACACACACACACACACACACACACAGAGAGAGAGAGAGAGAGAGAGAGAGAGAGAGAGAGAGAGAGAGAGAGAGAGAGAGAGAGAGAGAGAGAGAGAATATGAGAGAATGTATGGTTTACAGTTGGTTTTCTAGTCCTCAGTTTTCTGGAACATTTGCAGCAATTTAGTTCTTACAGAGCTACTTATTTTGGTGGATGTATTGCTCTTGCTTTTGTAGAATCCAGTTTCTAAATCATATAAAAGCACAATCCTTTGAAAGAGAGATTACATCCAGTGTTGCTGCAAACATTATCAAAGACAGAATTTCACTGTGGAATTGTATTGTTGTTCTACCTGTGAAATAACATACAAATAAAACTAAATCCACCTTACAAGCAACAATGAGAGTTTCTTCTTTTTTTAATAAAAAAAACTCCTAAAATATCCTGAAATGACATACATAATCTCATGTCTAACAAGGCACAAATGAATGATGCAGAGTTAACATTACAGATGGGATTGAAAGAGAGATCACTTGGGAAAGTTTAGGAGAATGTGGAGTGTGTTGAAACCACATTTTGAAAGAGTTTTTCCTTTGCTAAAATTTTGTTTAGAATATTCATCAATAAAGTCAGAGAAAAAAAATTGCTGTGTCTACACTGCCAAATCAAAAAGAGGCCTACTGAAGGAGAAATAACGAATTGACTCTGCACATTCACTTTTCAGTAGAGACCAAACATTAGTCTGGATTATGGTGATGCTGGGTTAAATGAATTCCATTTTGTGGACAAGATTAGAAGAGAGTAATGCAATTTGAAAACAAACATTACTTATGTGAACTTTTATGATAAAATGCTGCCAGTGTCTCCAGAAGATGAGATGTTTCTTTGCTTTTGTGTAATTAGCTAGCAAAGTGCATATGCTTCACGTTTAGTCTTATGTTGTGGTGTAAAACCAAGGCAATTTAAATTCAACCACCATACCTGCACCTCCATTTAAAGTGAATATTCACACAAATCATGATCTGCAAAATGCGAAAGAACGATATATGGGCCTAATATCACATTAACTGGTGACTATCCTCCTGAAAAAAATCAAATTCCATTAAAATATGGAAAGATACAAAATCCTGATTGGCTTCTCTTTTCAACCATAACATAAACAAGTAATCTGTTTGAATGCAATAGTTTTTCTTAGGTTCTTGGCCCCACCTCTGTACTCCTCACTAATGCAGTATTTCATACAGCAAATATTATTCTAGTCAAACTAATATGGATATTCCTCTCCCTTCAGATGACTGCCCATTAATCTCCAAATGCAGAAGGGCTTTGACATAAATATAATAAAACTTCTCTTCATTTTTCTTGTAGCCCTTCGTAATAAAATGAATGTCTCTTGCTAGGTCCAATTCCAATTTAATATCAAAGCAGAATGATGTCCCTCTTAACAATGCTACCCTGGATTCTATGAGCCAACTAATTTCCTAAATCATTTCAAAGTTAAATAATTTTCCATTCAGGCCATCAGTTAACGTGATGTATGTTTGAGTCACTTCAAAAATGGTTTTGTAGGACTTTAGATTACTGAGACCAGTGTAGGAAGAAAATGAGATTGCACAGTAAACTAGAGTTCCCTCCTCAGTTGGCTAGGACACTGTCAGAAGTTCTAGAATAATGTTCTTGGGTTTTCTTACTTCAACATTCCTTCATCAATACAATTACATGGCTGTATACAATAATTATTCCTCTGGGTAAACCTGTGTGTGTGTTTGCTTTTTTCTTGGAGAAAAAGCTTATTGTACAATCTGTCTCAATCTATCTGAGCTCCCAGGCTGACGTGGACCTCCCACCCTTCAACCTCCAGTAGGACTGCAGTGCTTGACCTGAAGGTTCAATGCGTGCTTCCTGGTGAGAAGTTCCTTTTCCTCGTATACAGTGTAGTTAATGGTAACAGCAAATGTCCTAGTCATTTCCATCTACTCGTATACTTACATTAGATTTTTATATTTCAGCGTGGCTCTAAGTTTCTAGTTAGATTACCACTTGCTGATAATAAAGGGGCTTCACTGAAGGGTGATAGCACATCCATTTGGCGTTTGAAAACTTAAGCAGACACGTGATAATTGCAGTCCAAACAACCCAATTCCGCTACCGTGAGGGTGTCTCAGCCCTTCCTCACAGGTGCCTGGTCCAGCATACTACACACGCAGGCTCTACAGTGCAGACTGTGGTTTGTAAGAGACAAAGGGACACAGCATTCACTTCTAGAATAGTAAGCCACTCAGTGATTCAATGGCACCCAAGGGTAAATGCTGTAAAGCAAAGGCACAGTAAAGACAAATCAGATGCCTGAGGCTTCTGGCAGAATGGTCAGGCATGCTATCTTAGAGTCATCCTAAATAAGCAGAAATAGCACACCCCGACAGTGACAAGTGCGAAGAACGATATGTGAGTCCACATAGTAGCTTTCTGATAGTAGATAAGGAATGTGCATGATCATTAGGCACACATGCTGCAGTTACAGAAGGGCGGGGCAGGGTCTGTGGATCGCTCCCTTCCAGTGTGGAAACCAAGGACCCCCTTTCTGAGTGTTGTGCAGATACAGAATATTTCTGCAAAGGGGGATCTGATAGGCCTAAGAGGCTGCACCCCAGCTGTGTCCCTTTTGAGGTGTAGATGCAGATCTGGGGTCTCTCAGATCATGCTTGGAGACCATTCCATTATTTTACATTTGCCCATCAGTGAATGCTTAAGCCGAGGAATGTTAGCATGCATGCGGTTGGCTTTGTGTAAAGTGTGTAGTGGATGAAGTCAGAAGACACAGAAATATGATAGGAGTGTGCTACCTGTGTTGTGCTCAGTGGTGGCATTGGAATCAGTCTACACAAAGTTTATTTTCTTTAATTGTTTTTGAGACTTTAACATATGAGTTGGCTTTTTAAAAAGTTTTATTTATTTATTATGTATACAGTGCTTGGCATGAGATCTCACTGTTTCTCCACCCCTCTAATTGCTCTGGTGTTGCCCAGAACCCCTCCTCAAATTGAGCACCTCGTCTTTAATTACTACTCTTACCCAAGCTCACATATGTTGATTTATGTGCAATATGTAATATGCCACAATGCTACATGAATGCTGTTTTGTGGAATTAACCATAAGGAAAATGCACAGGTTCAGATCAGATGTGTCTATGTATCTAGTGTGCTCATATGTCTGTGCTTAGGTGGATTACTTGGAGACAGATAACCTCTGAGGGATTTTGTCCTTAGAGAAGACCGAATCGTCCTCTTTCAGTAGCCATTAATTGCCGTTAGCTCTTCATGTAAAGGTGGGGCTTTTTGAGATTCCCAAAAGTTCACCCGTATGTCTCTTTAGGCTGAGAGTTTATGTGTGTACTTTCCCTGTCCTGTTTAGCAGACACTACCTGGTATCGAGGGCCTGGTCCTCTGGCTTTTAGAATCTTTCCATATCCTATTCTGTGATCTTTTTCCAGTAGGAAAAAAATCCCTTAGTTACAGAGATTTCATTGTAAAACCTAGCATATTTTAAGAAGAAATTCCACCAAACTATGTTCTATGTTCATTTCCAAATTCTTATTTTTAATTATTCCTTAATGATATCTTCAGTTTTATGTTTCATGGGGCATCTTTACATGAATACCATGGACACACTAATGGCTTTTTGTTGTTGATTCTTTTCCCTTCACAATGTGGTAACTCTTGTGATTTCTACCACCAGAATTTCAGTTCTTTCTTTTCTATATCCACAGAAGTGAAAATACAGAGTTTACAGTAAAAACAGGATACCCACTAAAGGCATCCAATGTCTAGATGTATCTATGCCTTTTAATCACTAGTGATGGAACAGAACAGGGCTTATCATTTGACTTACTTATCATGTGTTTAAATCCATTTTAGGTTCCATGAATGTAGCTGCTATGAATATCTGGGAACAAATATGATTTTTTGATTTCAATTTTCATTCCTCTTTGATCAAACTTAAGAACTGCGGTCCAAATGTGAGTAGTATTTAACGTCATGGGCTTTGATTGAAGTGTACTTGGCAAAGGTCATATTTGGATTGTCATCTACCGTCTCCACACAGCTCTGTGAGGCCTTGAAGTGCTTGTCACTTTCACGTGCATTTTCAAGATGCTGCACCCACGAGTCTAGTTCGCACATCCTTTAGGGAGGGTTATATTCAACGTTACTGCCATCAAAATTCTGTTTGTCTTTTAAATTGACTTGTAGGATTTATCTATATATCTATGAGATCATTGTTTCAATATTTCTTACCACTCTATATATTTATTATTTGTTTTAGAAAGTTATGTTAAATTTTAACTTCATACAGTTATTGTGTTCTCCAAGAAGGCATGCTTATATCAATTTTTATTAAACGATCTTTATGATTTTATTATTATGTCTTTTCATATTGACAGAATACATGATGCATGTTGAGCTTTACATTCTGTGTCATTTTCTGTTGTAGCCTTGACACAGAGGCATCTCACACTCACACAGGAGCCTACATTCAGATGGTATTCTAGCTTAATTCTGTCACTGTAAAAAGAAAAGGGATCAAAAACAACTTGAGAAGGAAAGAAAATTTTTGGGGGGGCGGCAACTCTTTGTTGAGGGAAGTCAATGTGGGAACTGAGCTTGAAGCCGTAGCCACACAGGAATTCTGCTTGCTGGCATGGCCTTGGCAAAGCTGGCTTTCACGTGCAGTTCAGGCCCATTTGCCTGTGTATTGAGCCACCCATAGTGGATGGGTCCCTCTGACATGGGTTATTCATGAAGACAGCTTCTCACAGACACGCCCGCAGCCCTACCTGATCTGTTCGATCCCTCGCTTTAGGCTTCTGTTCTCAGGTGAGAATGGTTTCAAGTTGGTCATGAAGCGAACAGACACAAACACTGACAACGCCATGACCTTCTACCATGAGGTTGTGGAACACTTCATGACTGTGTAAGCGGAGATTTCCTGGTAGCGTAACACTCTATTCCTGGTGTGTCTTAAAACATCTTTTGTGATTAGCGAAGACAAGGGCCTTTGAGTTTGGGGTTAGGAAGCGAAGCAAGAATAAATGTTCTTGTTCTTGAGGGGAGAGCACTCCAGAAATTCTCCTCACAGTGTCCAGGTGTCAGCAGAGTAAAAATACAGAAGTAACATTCTTGACTGTCAAACATCAAAAACTGGAGTCAAGTCTGCTACTTGAGACTCGGTTTTTTGAAAGGACTAAAGTTTCCTTTTGTGTTATCTTGTTACTTGCATAAACACCCCTGAATGTATTTGTACACATCGTGCTGGACTCCTTTTTTCTATGCATTTTTATTTTCTGCAAACAAAACCTTGAGAATATGGCTTCATAGTGAGCCTGTAACTTAGATAAGTTCTCTGTTCTCTTTCAAAATAAGTTTGATTATGTCATGTACATTGATTTTCCACATAGATTTCAGAATCAATTTGTTAATTTTTACAGAAAAGGAAATATTGGTTTGATTGATACTAAATTAAATTTATAGGTTAATTTTGGTAAAACAGCTTCCTTAATAGCGAAATTGTCAATCTATAATCACATTATGGCTCAACATTCATTTATGTCTTCTTAATTATTGATTTTAAGAATTTCCTTTTACTAAAAAAAATGGCGATTAATAATGTGTCTTTGTTCCTAAGCACTCCTTTGGTGGAATATGACAAAATCTAACAAATTCTTTCCTCATTACTATAAATATTATACTCTCCTGCACACACAGCCCAGTCACCCACACAGACATACACTTTATGATTCTCCTTGTGTCAAAGAGTGTTCAAACTGATGCTACTAAATTCTGGGTTACTGAAAAGTTACCCATGGCTCATTTTCAATATAACCATGCTGTTCCTACAGAACATAGTTTGTAAAGCTCCAACTCTAAAACTTTTGAAGATCATTTAATGGCCTGGACCAAGATTTTCAAGTGAGAGTTCCATGTGCCTTTTCTTATAATTGGGTAATTAGACATGGCACTCTCTTCTCCTCTGTGAGGTCATATTTAATAATAGCACAAGAACTCAGGTCCTCACTACTGAGCAGCAAACAATCTACTCACTGAGCTGACCCCAGCCTCAGAAGTGCCTAATTGAAAACCAGAGAAGACACTTGCACACACTTCTACTTACTGCTTTCTGCTTTCTGTTTACTATTTCTCATTCATTTCTTCACGTGTTGTCTACTCTATCTTCTTGGGCACACGCAACTGTAAACTAGCGTGTCCTCTACATACATGCCTATCTCCTTTCTTCTACATTTACTTTTGTCATCTATGTTATTTGCTTCCTGTTTTGTACCTTGACTTGTGTCATTTAGCTTCCTGTGCCGTGCTTCCTATATCATGACATTATATCCATAGCTGTTTCTGCTGTCTGTTCATTTTCAGTTGCTCCTCCTTCAGTTGGAGCCCACGTTTATAATTGTTATTATGAGCTCGAAATGATGCCAGAGTCTGTTTTTGGTGTTAACTATCCCTTGGATTTGGTTAAGTTTTCTGGGTCAGTTGTTGGTTTGTGGTGTTGAGATTCTATCAGGTTCTTAGAAGCAGTGTGGGCTTCTCAGCCCAGGGCTTAGCTCTCACTATGGAGATGGAAGCCTGGAGATTAGATTAGAAACCCACTGTTCTTGCCCTCCATAATTGAGTAGTCTGACTCTGAATGTCTGGGAGGTCTGCTGAAACTCCAATCATTTGCTCTCTTTTGTTGTCTTGGACTTTGGCATAATTCACTGCTCTGTAAAGGATGTTAGGGGCACTCTTATACACATTTACAGCCACTTGTTTTTGATTCTAAACTCTCCGTGTTTGCTTTGTATTTCTCAACTATGCTCAGGTCTTCAAGATAGAAATGAAAGTTTGCTGTTTGAATATTATCTAGTATCCAAATACACATGAATAGACTGATACTTGTAAGAGCTCCCTCTGTTCTCCCATTTACAGCATTGAATTTCTGCACACTATTGTTCATTTTGCAAAGCATTTTACAAAATGTTTTTACTAAAGTAATTTTTATAAGACTATATTTGTTTCTCAGTTTCTCTCTTACCCAAGCTATCATTAAAAGGATTTAAACTCCATTATATTTGTTTAACAAGTTTTACTTTTTTTTTTTTTTTTTTGTTTTTTTTTTTTTTTTTTTTTTGGTTTTTTCGAGACAGGGTTTCTCTGTGTAGCCTTGACTGTGTTTAACAAGTTTTACAACACAATCTGGAGCAGTTATAACTCTGTTCTTAACCCCCTAAACTCATCTGGCTCTCTCTTTGTTTGCCAAAACTCTGAGCTACTTGAACTTCAGTGGTTCTATCAGCTCAACCCTCTCTCCTGATGTATCCTGGACTTCTGATAGTGGCTCAATCCCCTACTTCCTCCTCTAACTCCTCCTCCTCTGGCTGGCAAAAGTGCAGGCCTATTTTCTCCTCTGCTCAGCAACTGGCTGTAAGCTGCTTTGTTAGTTCATCAGCAGATAATGGGGAGCAGTGTTTACACAATAGTGAGATTGGAGATTCTCAGGACAAGCAGGGCAACCAGATATTGGGGGGGGGGGTACAGAAATCAGCATTTGAATTACACAGTATCCTTAGGCCTACATATTTTAAATATTTTTTTCTATTCATTTTTAGGATGTTTCAGTGGGAACAGTTGTCTGACACAATCTACTTTACCATTACTGAATGAAAGAAATATGTGTTTAAGTCCACCTTGAAAATACCTTAATTAGTATTTTCTCTTCAGGGAAGCTAAAAAGGTTCATTATAAAATGTTTTGAAACACATAATGATGAAGGAAAACACAGACTATTTGCAGTTCTACTAATGAGAAATAGGTAGTTTGCATAAGTTCATTCTATCTCTTTTTGTTTGCACATAAACAACTGTGTTTATGAAAAAAATTCAGGTAATTATAGGGATATTGGTGTGCTCTTAAATTAAAACTTTGCATTAAACATGCATGTTTTTCTGATATATTAATTTTTTGTATTTGTGAAGAATATTTTCAATCACTGTGCTAATAATATCACCTAGTACTGAGTAATTAATGATGACTCAAGTATACTGGGGTTTAACATTAACTTTTTAATTTGGAAAGAATTTCTCTTAGGAAAACTAGTGTCAAGTGTTTGCACACATTTTTTTCTGTATTTCTTCTTCATTTTTCTTTAATTTCTGCATAGAATGTACAGCAATCATATTCTCTGTCTCATTTCTTATCTCTTCCTTTCCCCCTGAACTCCTGGGGAGATGGAGGCCATTAATGGATGATGGAGAAAGTGGTCATAGTCCATAGTGTTGTGGTGACTGAAAAGGTGTTTTTGTTCAAGCAAAGGACTTTCCAACCATGCTCATGTAGGCAAATAATTAAATTCATTAGTCTACAAATGAGCAAATAGGACAGGTAGACATGAAACAGGAGCCGAGCTTGTTACAAACCAGGCTTGGGAAGCCTGTGTTCGTTGCAGATGAACATGCTTACCGTTGACTTACTAGAGCCTGATCGCTGCCCATTACCCTGGCTGCTTTTGACTGTGTCTGTCTTTTCCTGACTCAGGGCAGCTCCCGAGTGCCATCAGTCTGTCTCCGCTCCCAGCGTTCTGACACAGGCATCACTCAGCCTAGCTTGCTTGTGGTTTTGAATGAAGGAGTAATTCTTAGAGTGTATCTCTGACATTT
Organism: Acomys percivali; assembly: GCA_907169655.1. Taxonomy (NCBI): domain Eukaryota; kingdom Metazoa; phylum Chordata; class Mammalia; order Rodentia; family Muridae; genus Acomys; species Acomys percivali. The sequence goes on from OU015753.1 coordinate 106,105,891, forward strand.
CCGTGACACATGTAATTTTAGACAACGGGATAAAATGAACCACTGAATATTTTCCCCTACCTGTTCTTCCTTTCCTCCCTGTCCTCTTCCTCTTCTTCCTCTCTGCTCGGCTCCCCACTTGCCACACTTCTTTCTCATCCTCCTCATCTTTTTTTTGTTTTGTTTTTGGGTCTGGAATGTGAACCAGGTCTCACCAACATCACTCAGCTGCTGTACACTGGGCCACACCCACAGAATTCCTTCTCAGATTTTCAATGAAAATTTGGCAGAGTGTCTTCTAAATTCTCTAGTCAGAATTGTCGGCATCATTGATGGATGACTCTCACACATATTCTGTGAGCTGTGTGAATGAATCTGCTTTCTTAACGATGATATAAGTAGGAATATTTTTAAGTTAGAGAAAACTGAAGTTTGCAAAGCTTCAGGGAAGTGGACACAAGAACTTAACATGAGGAAAACAGTTCATGTGACCTGGGTCTTGTCTGATCTCTCCTGAGATGCAACATGGATTCTCCTATGAGAAGAACACATGTGACCCCTAAAGACAGGGGAAGTTCAGAGGAAGCCGGGTCAGCATTTGACCTGAGAGAAGAGAAGGAAGAGAAGGAGGCGGGAGGGGGAGCTGTTCAACAGAGGGGATCTGTGTAGCTTTTACATTTCTACTGCTCTCTTTTTTAACTTAATTTTATTTTAAAATATTTATTCACTTTATATCCCAATTGTAACCCCATCCCTCATCTCCTCCCTTTCCTACCCTCCCTTTCTCCTCCCCTTTACCTCCACTAGTCCTCAGAGAGGGGGAGCTCTTCTCCCCTACCAACTGACCACAGCCTACCAAGCCCCATCAGGATGACTGCCTGCATCCACTTCCTCTGTGGCCTGGCAAGGTACCCTGCCAGGGGGAAGTGACCAAAGTGCAGGGAACAGAGGCCATGGCAGGGACAGCCTTTGTTCCCCATACGGAGACTATGGATACACACACACACACACACACACACACACACACACACACACACACATATACATATACTGGCCATATCTGAGCCAGGGGCTGCTCATGCATCATCCTCGTTTGGTGCATCAGCCTCTGACAGCCCTGACCCCCCCTCCCACGTCTGAATTTGTTCACTCTGTTGGTTTTCTCGTGGAGCTCCTGCGAAACTCTTTTTCAGTTTTGCCCATTTTGTACGTGCACAGTAGGGTACCGATGTCAGAGGACAGCTTTCAGGACTCAGCGCTCTCCTTCTACCACGTTCCAGAGGAATATAACTCAGATTGTCAGGTTGGGAGTGACAAGTGCCTTTTACCCCGAGTCATGCTGTCCACGCCAGACTCTTAAAATTGTACTGTTATCATCAAGTAAAAGAGAGCTGGAGGACATTAAAGCCTTCTGGGTGTTTTAATTCAGAGACTTATTCTTTTCATAAACACCGTAACCAGTTTCTTTGTATCCTAAAGGTCTTTGCATGCAACATTAATATGTATTCTTTTTATGCAAACTCATTTTGACAGCAATAGTGCAAGCATATGACTCATTCCTTACTTATTAAAAATAATTTAGAGAAAAATTCAGGCAGCATAATTTGTTAGGAAGTACAAAGACATCTGTACAATGATGCTTACAGTTCAAACTTGACTTAAGGTTTTAAAGTAATTTACCAAAAGGAGGAAGCAAATGCTTCCTCACTGACATGTCTTGAAATTCAAAGTACATGCTGGGTATGAATAGATGCCACACACTCCTTCCTGAGAGATCCACTCTGCAAATGAAAATGCGCACGTTGAGAGATTTTCATTTGAATGAGAACAAAAATTTCCGAAAGCTAAAATGTGCTAAATTGATTTTGGGTGGAAAGAATTGCTGTTAACCTTTGATACACACACACACACACACACACACACACACACACACACACACACACACACACACACACACACACACACACACACACACACACACACACACACGTATGCCCGCAGGCATGCCCGCAGGCATGTATGCAAGCACGAACATGCACACATGCATGAATGCATGCATTCTCATGCACATGCCCCCCACATACACATACACATATGCACATACACATGCACACAAGCAGATACATACAAGCAGACACACACGCACACACACACACACACCTTTTCTTCAGAAATTGGCCTGCCTTTAGTGCACTGTCATCACTTTTATTTCTTCCTGGATGGTGCTTGAAAGGATGATTGATGTGACCTGAAAGGAAATGATGGAGCACACATTCAACAAGGTGACTGAGAAATCAGTAGCACCTGCGACAAGAGCATGGGGCAGACAATGAAACAGGAACAAATGAATTGCTCTCTGGTTGTTTCATGAGTACACTGTGGATTGGTTCAAGGCACTTGGGTATTTACGGAAAAAAAAATTACTCAATCACTTAGATATGTCTTGTCTTCTCTGTTTATCTTGGGATGACTGAATAACACTTAACAAGGAAAAAGAGACTCTTGGTGGAATGAGGTACCCCACTCACCCTTTACTGCAGGTAGAACTGGCCTTACAGCATGTATTTTTAAAAGAGTGATTCCGAAGGTTATTTTTCTAGGACTTTATGGAAGAATATAGAGACAAAAACCTCAATTTGGTTATTTAAAAACAGTGTGACTCTAGCTAAGATACAGAAAAAATACATTGTGGCAAGTATATTAGAAGCTGAATTTTCTTGGAAAATACTCTTGAGCCTGAAAGATTTTTTTAGTAATTTCTGCATATTTTATTAGACAGACCTCTCAAAATTATACAGCATTCTGCTTTCAAAATCTCTCCGATTAAAGACACATACTTATTGAAAAATCATTTTTACTCCTCTGGTTAAAAAATGCTCCTGTAGGTGAAGATGTGAGTTAAAACACATTGTATTGTGGCCACATCAGACAGCTGCGGAGCTCTGGCCTTGCATGTGTACATTGTGGGCTTGATACCAAGCATCACAAAAATTATATTAGAGTAAAGCAATTGACATAGATTTCTGTCTTGTGCAATGGGTCACAGAGGCTGGGTCCCTCAGGGCTCTTCCACAGTTAGTCGGCACTTGGCCTTAATTTCCAATATTTTTTTATGTCTGTGATGACAGCACTATCAGGCCATACATCTCCACTTTGGATGATTTTTTTTTAACCATTCCCAAGTCCTTTATTGGGCCAGCAACACTGGGAGCTGCCCTCAATTCCACTTTGGATGATTACAAATGAGAAGCCACATTAGCTTCCCTTCAGTCACCTTTTGAGACAGTTCAACAGAGCAATCGTCATTCCCTGCTGTTGTGTTCGCATCTGATTACTATAGACTCTAGGCACATAGCCATCCTAACTTGTCATTTATTTTTATTACACATAGATGAGTTGTGTAAACTTAAAAAAAAGTGTGAAAGAGGACCACACTTCCCCTGTAGGAACAATTTCATGTCTTCAACCTCTCTTCTTTTATTCTGTCAAACAATTTGTTCAACTAGTTCTCTGGTGGGTACTTATGTTGGTTTAATGGACATACATTGGGTGTGTATTAAGTAGCACATACGTGTGCCCTGAGCATGTAAAGGAGCACATGCAGTGTGCCCTGAGCATGTTAAGTAGCACACATAGTGTGCCCTGAGCTTGTTAAGTAGCACATGCAGTGTGCCCTGAGCATGTTAAGTAGCACACACAGTGTGCCCTGAGCATGTTAAATAGCACACACAGTGTGCCCTGAGCATGTTAAATAGCACACACAGTGTGCCCTGAGCATGTTAA
>OU015753.1:106109938-106120294 GCA_907169655.1 Acomys percivali
GATGTAAAATTAAAAATTGATATATTGTTCTTAAAAATTCTACAGCTGAAGAATAGCTAAGTAAACCTGCATTTTGGGCAGGAAGGATAACCTCCGACCTAAGCAGAGATGTGATTTATAAGTTTGATAATTGACTATGACTTGTTCATTTAGATCAACAATCTTCATCTTTTTATGCAAAGTCTTGATTGTAAAGTCAGGAAAATAGATTTATAGGATCAGTATTTAAACTGATTGCTTAATATGTGTTTGTATCAGCTTGAACTATTTAACAGCCAAATGTTGCTCATGGAAATGTGAGCAGAGGGAACATGTGTTAGGACCCATTTGGGTTTTCTGGTAACTATCTAACGCCGATGAGATTAGGGCCATAAAGACATCATCATTCATCATAGATTAGATCATCTAGGACAAGCAGCCATCAGAATCTACCAGAAGGGAAATCACCTTCATGAAGGGTTCTGAGTCCTACTGGGAAGCTTAACAGTTTAAGCGATGGAGTTTCATCTTTAATTATAATATTTTAATAAGGCATTAGACTCTGACTATATATTTTCATCAGTGATTCTGTAAATTTTTATAATGACCTGTCATGACACAAAAGCATTTTACATTGTTACTAAAGGTCTAAAGAAGTACAATAGATATTTTTAGCCACTGCTTATCGTTGATGCTAACCTAGACATGTAAACATGCATTATAGATGAGAAAATTCCAATATTCTTTTCTGTCTGCCCATAATTTTGAGTTGCTTTAAAACTGTTGAGGTGCCAGATTCATTACTGAGTCCTGCCTTGCAGACAGTATCACCCTCCTGTTGGGATTGCTTGCCCATGGCCATGCTGCCAGGTCAGAGAGTAATTTATTTCTGAAAGACCATGCATGTGGACTCATTCTATTGAAAGAGAGGAAAGGACCTCCCTTCCCCTTCTTCTTATAGCAACAAAGAAAACAAAAAACAAACAAACAAAACAAAAAACAAAAACAAAAGAAAAAAAAGAGCACAGACCAAAGGATTGCAATTGTTTTCTAGTAAACATGTAGAAATGGAAAGATCCATAGTGTTGAAACAGAAATAAGAAATAGAGGAATGAACTTGTGAGAGATTGAGAGAAAGATAAGTAAGTGGCTCCATGGCTTCTGCTCTGAGCAGGAGAAGGTATGGTGTGGCCAGACTCCAAATGCTTCTCCACTGTTACACACCTGCTTCCGTTGTGATTGGTGCATCACCTCCTGTCACTACCCACGTGCAAGTGCAGAAATGGTTGTGGTAAAATGAGCAAAGATACTCACTGTGGTTTATTCTGCGTTTCTTCTTTGGTTGAAATGTCACAATTATAGATCGTCATCTTTTCTTCCTCTAGATCTCTAATTATGTGGCTCTGTAATTTTGTCCAGCAGCTTTAAAATGTATTGTATATTGAAAACCCAATACAGTACATTTTCAATTTGGCCTCTTCATACATTTTTAAATATCAAAATGATTAGGTCAGGCTTAGGACCAATTTCCTGAGAAAGTCCATGATTAAAATGCTCAGCCTGTGGCTGGCTGTGAGATAATGAAGCAGTCAACATACCTTTAGAATCTCATGAAGAAGGAGGAAAGAGGTGACCGATCTCTACCTTCTCTCTTGCCTAACTGATGTGTGCGTGGAGTTCGGGTAATGTAATACATATTCATGCTGACAGCTAATTTTCAGGCTAATGCAATTCAAAACAGAAAAGATAATGAACCCTAAAAAAAAATCCCAGAGTTAGTAAATGGAAATGCTGACAGACTCTTAACTCTAATAGCTATGCTATTGGGCACCACAAAAATAACAAAGCTAATTTTAATGAAGATTTGAAAGTAGATGAGGCATTTATCTTCAGTAATTATAATGCTTCTGAAGGACCAATATGTAAATGGAATTTAAACCATTTAAATGACCCAAGGGAAGGGACAATTGTAGAAATTCTACAATTTCTCAGTGTGTTTCATATAAGTACAGGAATATGGTAAAAGTTTTCATCCTTATATGAGAATCGGGTGCATTTCCAATGGAAGTATATCATTCTTTTATCATTTCTTCATCAAATATAGCTGGAATGCTCTCAGGCAATAGTGTCTAAATCTCATTCTATTGCTATAACAAAATGCCTGTGACTAGACATGTTAAAAAGGAAGAACATTTCATGTATCTCAATATTCCTGATATTGAAATGTGTGTGACAAAAATTTGCTTGGCTCCTACCTCAATGAAGTTGGCTGTACAATGGCAGGAACAAACAGGGAGATAGGTATGTGTAAAAATTATGAAGTAAGAGAACAAATAAATTCTATAGAACATAGTAAATCCATTGTTTGGATAGAGTCCCATGACTGTATGTATTTATGCATACATGCATGCACGTATGTATATATGTATGTCAACACTGAAGACTCGGAGCACCTCAACAGTGACACAATGGTGACCATGATTCTAGAACATGATTCTCTAAAAAACAAACTTAAACCATATCTAACATATATCATGTGATTTTAGGAATTTTTTGACTTAATAAGGCTAATATGTTTTATATGATTTATTTATACCAACTTGGATGCCCATTATATTTTGTTAAATGTATGTTTAGTGTCTTGATGACACTCTGTCAGACTTACCATCCTATTCTGAGAGTCAGATACGTTGGAGAATGATATTTACTCCACATGCCATGAATTTTACCTCTTGTTTTTGCTACCCAAATATGTATCTGTGTATTTATCTGTCTGTCATCTATCTATCATTTATTACCTATCATATATAATATATACATATATGTCATATGTACCTATACTCAATCATCATCTGACAATATATCTGTCATTTATGTACCTGTCATCCATCTATCTCCCTGACTCTATCTGTCTATCTATGGATCTAGTTTAAATTCCACCTGCCTTGGAGGTTAGTGACATCTCTGTATATCTATAAGACACAGGAAAGATTAGATAAGGAAGGGTGAGCATAAAAAATGAGCATGAAATAAAGAAGAAAAGGAGAAATCCTTAGAGCATACATTGTTTTCTTTTTTGATCCATTCCCTCTGTCATGTCTTTTCCACTTTGTGGTTATAAACTTCTTTGGTTTATTCACACTGTGAACACACTGATAGTAACTCTAACACAGAAGTTAGAACCAGGAGTCTGGTCATTGTCCTGCGGATAACTCACTCTCGTGCTGTAAGCCGACTTTAATGGTTTGTATGTGCTAACTGAAGTGCATAAAATAAGGAAAGCCAAAAGATCATGCTCTTGAGATTTCACAAGCAAATGAGGAGGCCTGCTCGTAATCAGACTGGAGTCCGTTCTTGTTCTAATACAGCAAAGAATCGGTCCACACTTTGTCTGTGTCCTTAGAACTTGCACGAAGGTGACTTTTAAGGTAGACTCATTTTTCTGGTGATAACATTGAAGTGTCTTGGTTATCACTGGTGACTTTTTAGCCACTGATGTAGTGAGACATGGCCCTGGGGACAAAAACAAGGGTAACTGCAGCTTGGATCAGAAAACTCTGTGAAAGTTGGAGATGAGGAAGGTTTTATTTTGGGGAAATTACTAACAATTAAAAAGCCACAACTCGAGATGGTAAAGTGAAAAATAAACGTGCTTTCAAAGCTGGCAAGAAGAGTCTGGACTGCTGCCTCTGAAAGCCTTCACCTCACTTCAGAGGCTGCTTTGACAAGGAGAGCCCTGTGGATTTTTGCAGGTTGTAACTCTGGTTCCAGCAACTCTAGCACTTAGAGGCTGCAGCAGCTGTGGTAAAGGGAGGCCTTGCTTGCTATAACTCAAGCTTCTGCCAGATCCTGAAATCATCCATGGGATGCCGGTTTCAAGCCACATTGAACACAGGATGTGGGGATAACAGCACTTGTCTCCCAAATTCAAAGGAAAACTTGGGAGTCGCGGCAAGGTGAAACATGATTAGACTCCCCTGTGAGGTCTAGAGAGGGAGATACAGAAAACTTTGAGAGTGAAGGAAATCCAACCGGCATGAGCTATCTACCAAAGAAAGGCATCAGCAACAAGTGCATCTCTGAGGAGAGCCTGGTAGGCAGCTGACAGCAAGATGCCAGCAGTAGAAGCTGCCAGGACTCTGGCTGGGCACTACACCCTCTGGGCATGGGCGGTGGGCAGGATTTATGCTCATGATCTTCGGTGAAGACTAGAGTATAAAGGAGGCAGGGGAGATGGTTGTCCGGAGCTGGGATCCTAATATATATTTTTCCTGAGTCATCAACAGGGATGGGGTGTTTAGGAATACATCTATTTTTGAACTGTGTATGTTTATAAATAACCAATGCACCTTAGAGTAAGTAATCCCAATAACATGGCTGGTTTGCCAAGTTAGACTTGAATGGGATTGTTTGTTGGGTCAGTTGGTGTAGTAAATAGACTTTGTTTAATGCCTTTCCCACAAACACAACAGATCATTGGGGCATGTGCAATTTTGTATAAATTTGATAGAGTTCCCCAACAGCCCAAGAAAACACCCAGGACGTGAGCTTTTGAACAGTATTGGTGCTGTTATTATTAAAGGGGTTCCAGTATCTGCAGCATTTTATTTGAATTGGAAGGTTCCCGACATGCTCCCACATTTGAAAACCTGACTGGAGCTGATGACACTGCCAGAAGGAGTCAGAGAACATGACAGATGGAAATGAGTCACTTTATGGGCGCCCAAGATGGGAGGAACAACTTCCCCCTCTCACCACGGCTCCTTTTCGGACCAGACATAACTGACACAGTGCATGAAAGGAACTATGGTAATTCTGAGGAATACTTTTTTTGTCACTTAAGTGATAAGGGGAAGTAATACATGGGATAAATAAATTTCACATTATGAAATAGGTCTGGTCTTTGGGGGCTTGGGCTATGGTGATGCTTTAAGAAGATTCTGTAGGGATCTGACAAGGGATGGACTTAGACGTGTTATTTAATCTTGATCCTTAACCTCATCAAACCGTGACTCACCAGTGAGATTAGGGAAACAATTGTCTGGATGTGTGGAGATTTAATAAAAACAGGATGCAGGAACCACTCTTTACCTTTGGCTCATACTAAGGGATGTTCTCTGCCACACTCCCCACCATGATGATGCTTTATACACCAAAACAAGACAATAGATTAAATATTTTGCTGCTTCAGATGTTTTCTGAGATTGTGTCACATGGTAAATCTTTTTCTAGCACAGGTGGTTTTATTTTCATCTCCTTAATATGATTTTCCCTGACAACAATGTGGACATTCCTCTTTCCTGTTACTGAGGCAGTCAGCTGAAGTAGACTCAGCAAACTACCTCATTCATAGTCTAGTTCCCTGACTTAGAGCCCTGGGTAGATGTGGCTTCAGGAGGGGTGTCTGGGAGACTGCAAGATAGTTTTCAGGAAATATTTATTTCCACCTCATGGTGATTGTGTATATTATACAACTGGGCTTGTAGTTTTGACTTACACTTGTGTAAGAAAAGAAAAAAATAATTTTCTAGTCCTTAAGGGAATAAGAAAGAGAAACAGACATTGGAACTTGTCTACTCTTTTAAAATGAAAAGATCTTGTTTTTTAAATGTTGCTGGTTTATACTGATTTAGAGATCAGTGCACAGAGCCCATGTGACTTGTACCTGTGACTAATACTTTCTGTTAACGAGGTTCACTTGTGTTGTAAATGATCTACAAGTGTACTCTACACTTGACTAGGAATTCTGGAGTTTGCTTGCCTCAACTGTCTTTTCTTCTAGAATTCAACTGGAGGACTGCACTCTGCATCTAACCGCCATGTTTTCATACTGTCTCCCCAACTCTGGCATCCTTTCCCTTTCCTGTTATTTTTTTTTAATAAATTTGACTTCTGGAGTATGTCGCTGAAATATAAGCTTTACTGATATATCCATTGTGTTTCATTATCTGGTTGAGGTTATGAGTTTTTGTGAGCATCATATTAGAGATGCAAAATGTCATCTAACCATTTCATAGCCAAGGAATTTATATCCCTGGGTGACATTTTGTTGTTGCTGATGATGAACTTTTTCAGCTAATGTGTGCAGTATGGGTCATGTTTCCCACCTGTAAATGTGTCTGTCTCTTTCATTCTGTTTCTATTCTTTGCAGCAGAGTTATTAGAATGACACTACACTAAAGAAGTTAGGAGCTTCTCTCTCACACATCCACAGACTCATTAGAACAAATGTATGGCATTCTTTGGAAATCTTCTGAGTAGAAAAATTGCTTTGTTGTTCAAATTCATTAGCCAGATCATTTACTTATAGCAATATGGATTCAGAGACAGTTACTGTATTTTTGTTTATAGCCTGGTGCCTCGTTTTCTCACCCAGACTGTGGCCCCTCCTCTCCTCAGGTGTCTGTCCATTAGTGATTGCATCTCCGAAAACTCTATTAATGCCTGTTAGGTCGATGTTGCGTTTGTTTGTTTTGTAAAGACTCTCACTTTGGTCCATGCTGAAATGTCTCATCTCATCGTGCATGTTTCTCCGTCTCAGACACGGAGCAAGGCACTTCTCCACGGACCCGCACTTCTATTCACTGAAGGATTCTATTCAGCCCCCACAGCTGAGTGTGAAGCGTGCTTCTTGTGACCTTTGCACTTGGTTTCTTTTTCTACTACACTGCCCAGTACACCTAAGTGGAAGACCATGAACAAAGACACATACAGGCTCTGCTCCGGCTTTTATAGGAAAGACTTGAACTTATTCTTCTCTTCTTCCATTTGAAGCTTTCTACTTGGGGAACCAGGCCCCTTTGTATTCTATTCCTGCTTTAGTTTTTACGCTATTTCTTAAAATGTCTTGTTGGATGCTTATTTTGCCCATGTAGGGAAAAAAAGTCTCAATGCTCGAATGATTATATTTCTAATGTTTATATTCATAAAGACGTGTATATATACATAAATTCAAATTCAAATGTTTCCTTTCCATAATATTGTAGAGCAACCATAAGTTGTTTCTGCATTGAACATCAAGCCCCACTTATGTAACTGAAATCAGTTCTGAAGCCAGTAAGATCTTATTGTTTCTTAGGTGCTGCATGACAGTGCAAGCAATTTACAGAACTGAGTAAATAGACCTTAAGAACAATGCAATTCAGAAGTCTCAGCCCTTCTCTTTTGATAAGAACATTAAAAGATAAGCCCAAAGGGTGAACAAAGTTTTGTAGAAGAGTATATTTCTCATATACAACATGTAGCTATTAACTTTTATTAAGCACTAGTGTGGCAATAAACATTTCCAGGATTTCTCCCCAACTACAGCAGTTCATCTTTTAGACATAAAAGTAAAATATTCAAACAATCCAATGAAGCCTAACATATAAGCAGAGCATGTCCCCAAGCATGTGGACCCAGGGTGGGTAAAACAGCTGGAAACAAAAACAAAGCCGAAAGCGAGCCACTGATCTGGGAAGCGGTGTTCCTCCACAGTTCTGTTCCAGTTCCTGTTGTGTTCATGCCCTGACTTGCCTCAAGGATGGAGTGTGACCTGCAAGTCTCTATGAAACAAGCCCTTTCCTCTCCCGGGTGGTGAGGTCCATCTGTGACCTCAGTCTGGCTTTCTGTGTACAGAGCATCTCAGTCCTATGTCATGAGAACCAGAGGCATCAGCTACAAGCTTTCAGAGCTAGAACTTACTGCTGTGTGTGTTCAGGGGAGAGGGAATCCTGTCGCCCATGGCTTAGAGTGTCAACAACCAGCAGTGGGACACTCTAGCTATGGGTATGGAGACCCTTGGCTTCTTAGCTTCTTGCAGATCAGTCCTTCTCTTCCTGTTTGGAACTCTTTATTTGACTTTTGGTCTAACTGCCTAGAGCTGTTCTATGACTCTCACCTCTCAGTGACTCTCCGGAGATCACAGGTGACTCATTGGTGTTATGTCATTGAACCCTGGGTATTGGTGTGCTTTGGCTTTCCTGCACCGCTGCTGAGACTCTAAACACTGTCTCTATGTGTAACCAACTCAACCGCCATTACCAGGAGCAAAGACTACAAGGCACCAAAGGTCGCTTAGGCAAAGCCTTCATTAGAGTTCAGTATTACCCCAGAGGGGAACGTTGGTGTGTGGGTGCATATATGACATGTGTGTGCATACATGTAAGCAGGTTTTGCCTCAATTCTAGTTTGTTTGATTGCTTATGGATGAGTCAAGACCTGAAAGACCAATTATTTTTTAGTGACAGATGTATTGTCATTCTGCAGCATGATAATATGTACTCTTAATTATATTTTTAATTTCCTGAGTTCTAGAGTTTCCAGCCTTATTTTCACATCTCATTAATTAAAAATGTACAAGAATTGGAGGAAAAGGTGCTTTTTTGTCTTTTTTTTTTCTTTCTTAAGGAGATAAATATTCTAATTTTTGGCACCCAGATTCCATTAGCCTTTTATCTTTTAACTATTTTTCAATGTGTGTTCTATAAACAAGCTGAATGCTCCTTTTGAGATGAGTTATTCAGTCAAAACAGTTCTACTTCTACATTATGTAATAAAACAACAAGCTATTGATTTGACATTGCAAATGAGCTGGCTTTATTTTTTCATATTCTCATTTGCCTTATTCTATTAGTATCTATGCATGGATCTTGCAAGCCAATAACGGTTTTACCCAGATGAGCTAGAATTTAGTTGAAATATATTGAGAAAATTGCAAAGAAATATACTATACCAGATAGATTAAATGCACTTGTTCCTTAGAGTCTTGTCACATGCAGAGGAGGCGTGTCTAGGAGAGACAGTAGCCTGACAGCTCTGACAGGAGATGAAGGAGACACCTGCAAACACAAAAAACTCCATATAAGTTAAATAAAACCTCTTGCAACTCTATACTGGATGAATTTTCAAAAACAAGAGATGGCAAGCTGGAGAAGTTTGCCTTCATTGTTCAATCTGCTATTCTCAGCTATTGGTACTTAAATTGGTACTCATTGCTTGTAAATCTTTATAAGATAAAATTTAATAAAATATAATTAATTTTAAATGCCCTTAAAACATAATAACCACGCAAAAATCATTTAATAATGAGTGCAAATGAATGTCTGTTCAAACCTTATAAAGAATGCCGTTTTTAATACACAAAACCCGAAGCATGAGAGAGTTGCAGACTCTAGAATCATAATTCAGAGTCTCAAACATTAGCTCAGAAATATTATTAGTCGGGCTACCTAATTTTTTAAATGTTTGATTTCTTCACTTAATTTAAGGCTGATTTTTGGGCCCGTTTGCGCGTATATATCACCCGTGATAGTGTTTACCGAAGTCCAAGCTCTGCATGTGAAAAGCAGGGAGTCCTGTGCACTGTCATCATCCGGACGTCCTCTGCTCAGCCTGTGTGATAACGTCCTTAGTAAACAGTCAATGTCTGCACCAAAGACATTTTAAGGAGACTGAGAATATAGCTTATAGTAGTTTGAACATTTTTCAGTACGGTCAATAAATTTATCTATTTTTATTCATGTTTGCATACAGGTGTGCTCTTGCCACCATTTCTAAGCAGGCAGAAGTTCTGTCCGACCCTGTGTTAGATTCCAGTTACCTATCTAGTGCTATGCTAACTAAACTGCATCTGCCTCTGTCTCCATCACGTGTCGGAATCATCTACCTCTGTCTCCATCACGTGTCTGAATCTCTAGGTATAACTAGATCTATATCCTTCATTTATTATCTCTTATATTTGTGTATTTATATTGTCTAAGCCTATGTCATTTGTGGCATCAGTATTAATACCTGTGTTGTCTTTCTTGGTCTCTCATCCATATCAATACCCCCCCCTAGACAAAGTTTATCTCCATGTATACTATCAATGGTTGTATCATCAAATCACCTGGTTCTACAGCATCTATATCATCAATGACAGAGTCATCTCTATCAGTATTTCTGTTCATCCATGCTTGTTTGCCTTAATTAATAGGAAAAAATTCACAGAAGCATTGTATGTCTTTTTTTCTTTAAAGTGTACAATCTCAGTAGAACCTTGGTAGTTTCTACTTTATTTTTATATTTCCTCAAAGGTAGAGATGACCTATGAGTCAGAAAATGACACCTTGCTACTCAGAAAACATGGAGAAGGTGTGGGGATGTAGGCTGAACCCCTGCTTCAATACCACCTTGTCAATGAGGTAATCTCTCTGTATAGAGACACACAAGGAAGCTGGTGGTGCAGACTCCAAACTATGCATCCCTAGAGGCCCGGGTCTACCTCAGAGTGACAGGCAGAGCAGGTGTGGCACAGGGGTGAGTAACAGGCACAGCAAGTGTGGCCCAGGGGTGAGTGACAGGCAAAGGGAGGTGTGGCACAGGGGTGAGTGACAGGCAGAGCAGGTGTGGCACAGG
>OU015753.1:106133616-106155137 GCA_907169655.1 Acomys percivali
TAAGTTCTCTGGGTTGTTTTCTTTGGGATAGCTGGAAACTGGAGACGCCATGTTGTTTTGGGGTTTTTTGCGTATGCTTTCACGCTGTCCTTTAGACATCTTGCTGGCTTTGTTTTTGTTGGGTAGCTTCCAGAGTTGGATGGAGGGAGTCTGATGATAGACTCACTTGTTTTCTCAAGATTTCTGTAGGCTCGAAGCTCTGATGCTTCACTGGTGTGGATGGCAGGAGGTTAGCCCTGTTGTTTTGGACTCTCACAGCCAGCGATCCTCAGCTCCCCTGTGCTGTTGGTCCTGCAATCGTTCTGGGTCTCTGAATGAGCATTGGGTCAGGCCAAGGTATCCACAGCCTTCTGAGTTCCCTGCCAAGTCCAGCCAGGGACACTGGGCCTGAATCACGCGCCGAGCTCAGCTAGATTCTGAGGGCCTGAACTGTCTGCCAACCTCAGCAAGGGATTCTGGGCCCAAACTGCACACAGGGTACAGCCAGAAATTCTGGGCTGGGACTGCGCACCAAGTTCAGCTAGGGGTTTTTGGCCCAAAGTGCGTGCTGTGGTCAGTTATTGACTCAGGGCCCGAACCGTCTGCCAAGCTCAGCCATAAATTCTGGATTCAAACTGCCCACTGTGTCCAACTAGAGTCTTAGAGCCGGGACTGTGCTAAAAGCTCTGTTAGAGTCTTTGGGTCCAATCTATCTGCCAAGCACAGTTAAGGACGCTGGCCCTGAACTGCACGCCGAGCTCCACCCGAGTCTCCGGGGCAGAATTATGCACCGATCTTAGCCAGGGACTAATGGACCCACACTGAAATCAGCCCGGTACTCCGGGTCTATTCTGTGTGGATAGTCCAGTCAGAGCTTTGGGGCTGCCGAGCCTGTGCGTACAGCTCAGGTAGAGACTCTGGGCCTAATCTGCCTGGCAATTCTAGCTAGGGCCTCTCGGCTGAATCTGTGTCAGTGCCCCAGAACTGCCCGTTGAGCTGAGTTAGTGTCTTGGGCAGAACTGCTTGTTGAGGTGAGCTGGTGCCTAGGGTGGACCTGAGCGCCCCGCCCAGTCTGCATTCCAGCAGGAGAACTGCAGCTGCGTTGAGCTGGGACCTAGTGTGGATCTGAGCGTTCTGCCCAGCCTGCGTCACAGCAGGAGAACTGCGGCTGCGCCGAGCTGGATCCTAGAGTGGACCTAAGCGCTCCGCCCAGCCTGCGTCACAGCAGGAGAACTGCGGCTGCGCCGAGCTGGGTCCCAGGGTGGACCTGAGCGCTCCGTCCAGCCTGCGCCACAGCAGGAGAACTGCAGCTGCGCCAAGCTGGATCCTAGGGTGGACCTAAGCGCTCTGCCCAGCCTGCGCCACAGCAAGAGAACTGCAGCTGCGCCGAGCTGGGTCCTAAGGTGGACCTGAGCACTCCGCCCAGCCCACGTCACAGCAGGAGAACTGCGGCTGCGCCGAGCTGGATCCTAGGGTAGACCTGAGCGCTCCGCCCAGCCTGTGTCACAGCAGGAGAACTGCGGCTGCGCCGAGCTGGGTCCTAGGGTGGGCCTGAGTATTCAGCCCAGCCTGCGTCACAGCAGGGGAGTTGCCGCTGCGCTGAACTGATGCCTCGGGCCAAATTGCTTACTGTGCTGAGCCAGCGTCTCCGCGGCACTGAGCTGAGCCCGGGACTCTGGGGCCGAACTGTCCGCCGAGTCCAGTTTGGGTCACAAGGCACCCCGCAACCCAAATCCTGTCCAGAGTCCCCTCTCCCTCAGCTACTCCCACCGGCCACCACACCAATCGCCTTCACCGAAAGGCTCTGAGCTGCAAACCTCAGCTGGTGCTGCTGCTGTCGCTGGTGCCGCCACTGGTGCTGCTGCCTCTGCCGCTGCTGCTCCAATTCGAGAAAATCCACGCTCCTCCTGTGTGCAGGGGCACGCAGGTCCTCCGCACCCTGGTCCCTCCGAACCGTGGAGCACTCCTGCTGCCGTAGTGTTGGGACCTTGGTGTTCCTGGCTCAGAAATCTGTGCAGTTCCCCGAATTGTTCACCGGAGTTTCCAAACACGGTCCACACTGCTCGGCGCCATCTTGGATCCTCAGGTTTTCTTTCTTACTAGTATTTATAGATACAAATAGAAACAATGGTATCTAGCATCTTTTAGGGCACAACCATGCATGTCCAGGCTCTACTGCTTCCTTCTGAGGGATCACGGGTGTGTATATACCCCATTCCAAACACAGTGACCTCCTTATGTCAACTTCAACGTGCAGTTATACTCTAGAAAGTTTCCAGTCACCAGACTATCTCACTTTGGGACTTAAAGCTAGACTTATAAAAACTCGATTAATCTGTGCTGCAAGATATTTATCTATAAATATATACGATTATCATGATCTATCTAGGTTCATAATTTGATTATGAAAATGTATGTACAGTACCCATGCAGCATGTGCACATGGGTGTATAACATGTTAAAAAAGACTTATGATGGTAGCTGTGATATTGCCCTACCAAAGACAGAAAGAATTTATATTGTCCAGTCAAAGATATAAAGAATGCATAGAAACGACCCAATGTGGCAAATCTTTTATCTGACAGGTGGATAAGAGGTTTGGTGGTCCAGACTACTCTGTCCTCTGAACGGATACAGCAACCTCTGCTGAGATCCTTGGAACACTTCTTGTAGGATGCATCAACAATGGTAGGCTCTATTTGCTTTTATATCTTCATACATCAGTTTTACAGGCTTTGCTAATTCTTTTTATTTCTTATTCAGACTGAATTTTGACATGCTTCATTTCTACTTTAATAACTTCAAATAATTAAGCTCCTGGAACTTGGAACTCTTGGTATTTAAAATTAATTTTCTTATATATAGAGGTATACCAATTACAACATTTCTTTGTTTTCAAGTACTTATTTACACAATTTAACACATTAGCTATTACCATATGGGTTTGATCTACAACAACATTTTGAGTGCTAATAATATCTTTTCTCAAGAAAATGCCTAAGTGGTTCAGTGAAGGACAACATGTGCTCAGTTTCAGGCATGAGGGTTCACATTCTAATCTGTCTGACTAGAATTAGCTAAAATTTAACCTGAAATCTGTTATCTATTTGACAATATGTTTTACTTTGGATTTAATAACTTACTGTTGAAATTGTCAGCAATCTTATTTACATGTATGATAAAGAAGATGCCGCTAGGAAAACTGTGGATAATTTATTGTTTTCTCCTCATGATCATATTTACAGTAACAATAAAGCCTTTTGAATGAGTGGCCAGTAACAGAATCATTTACACATCACTTGGGAATCGCGGAGTGTAAATTGCTTATTGTGACAGAGATCCTAATTAGACAAGGTAGGAAGAAACACTGAAGCCGACGCTGGTGCTTGCTGGGGGAGGCTGACAACCAGGTGTGTGAGCACATGAATGCAAGTGGCTCTGCTGATGCTGAAACACTGGACTGTCCCTTGCTCTTTCTGTTTCTAGATGTCATCTGTGCCTATTGATTTTTTTCTTCCCAGGTGTCCTTTATGGAGAGCAAAAAGGTCAAAGTTATCATTGGATTTATGTAAAATGATTTGTAGATAGCTCAGAACCAAAAGACACTTAGGGAGATGGATGGTTGTAGATATCTATGGCAGGCCCAGCCATCTTCTACAATGAAAGGCCTGATAGTTGTTGATGCATTTTTAAATCGGCTCTATGTCACACATGTGCCCAACATGAGCTTCCTGTTTATGGACTGTTTTCCTCTTGAACATTTTGAAAATGCCAGGTTCTTCATATGAAGGTTTTTATATATGTAATATTTATGATATATATGTATATAATATTTAATGTTTCTAGATAGACTACACACCAGGGATCATTCTAGCTAGAATAAAGACACAACTTTAATCCAAACAGTGATGTCTAATTGAAGGGCAGACAAAATAAACAACCAGAAAAAGATTTGACAGAATGAATCAAAGATAGGATATGCCCAACTCTCAAGAGAACAGGCAGGAAAGAGAAGCTCCTTCAGAGCATTGCAGAGAAAGAGCAAGAGAGTTTGTGAAGACAGTAGAGTCAAGTTCTGGGGTACAGTACAGTTTGGTGAAGTTCAACTGAATGCAGTTGAGTTTGTGCAGTTCAGTTCATGGAGCTCACAGGCAGTTTTTCAAGCAGAACAATTCAGTGAGAAGCAGAAAGAAGCCAGTTTGAACCAGTCAGCTTGGAGATATTTGGTCCAGAATATCTGAGTTGAAGTGGCTAGCCAGAGTTCAAAAATAACTTAAAAGAGTGATCTTTTTTATCATTAAGTCTCAGAAGCTGAAAACATTCTGGACAGGTTAGCTGATAGAGGCTGCAAGTTGAAGCCTTGGAGAGCTGGACTTACAGAAGATTAGCTTATATGGAGACTAGAAGCTTCTAGACCTAGACCTAGAAATATAGTTAGATACAAATGCTCTGGGCTCAGCCAAAGGCATGTATTTTTAAAGCTTGGGTACAGCTCTGATCTCATTCCCTCTTTTTTGCACACATACACACACACACACACACGTAATGTTCATCTTTGAACTAAATAAGAAGACACTGAGCAAGACAAAACAGAACCAGTGACATATTTACAAATTTGAGAGTAAAATACACTTACTAATATATTACATTACAAAAATAACTTAAGTGGGCCTTTTGTTTCACCAGACAAAGAGAGCTCTGTTATTTTCCCTCAAGTTCACAGAGGATAAACTAAATACAATAAATGTGCAAATTTAAGAATTACATAAAATAGTGTTTTTAATAACCAGTGACATAGTTTAGAAGCCAAATAATTCCTCTTAATAAGAATGAAATGTACATCTAAATAGTTGTGCACTATTAGGTTGTTTGGATTCAGTGAACATTCACATAATATTATTATCACATGTCCTGATCTTACCTACTCCAGGACCCTTGTTGCCATTAAAACTCAACCTAGAATTATTATTTTTATTAAATAGTTATTATATGTGTACAGGTATGCTGATGTCATAGCTCGTGTGTGGAAGTCTAGGGAGAAAATGTGAAGTTTCCTTCCCTCAGCAGTTATGTGGATTCCAGTGTAGGAACTTGGGTCTTTGCAAGTTTGGTATGAGGATAAAATCAAGTGAACTACAGCCTCTGTCTATTCTGTTTCCCCTTCTGAGTGAGGTTTAATCACCCTCCCTTGGTTCCTTCTTGTTACTTATCTTCTTTTGGTCTGTGAATTTTAGTATATTTATCCTGAACCTAGTGGATAAAATCTGCTTACAAGTAAGTGCATACCATGTGTTTATTTCTCGGTCTAACTTACCTTATTCAATATGATCTTTTCTAGTACCATTCCTTTGTCCTGCAAATTTTACAATTTCTTTGTTTTTAATAGCTGAGTAGTACTCCATTGTGTAAATGCAGCAAAGTTCCTTTATCCATTCTTTGGTTGAGGGACATCTAGATTGTTTTCAGGTTCTGGCTATTACAAATAAAGTTTCCATGAACATAGTCAAGCAAATGTACTTTTAGTATGGTGGAACATCTTTTGGGTGTATCGCCAGGAGTGTTATAGGTAGGTCTTGAGCTATTCCCAGTTGTCTAGGAAAGTGCCAGATTGTTTTCCAAAGTGGTCATAGTGGCAATGCAGGAGTGTTGCCCTTTCTCCACATCTTCACCAGCATGTGCTGTCACTTGAGTTTTCTATCTTAGCCATTCTGACAGATGCAAGATGGAGTCTCAGAGTCATTTTCATTTGCATTTCCCTGATGACTAAGGATTTTGGGTTGTTCTCTGGGAGGTTCTACCCAGCCATGCAGTGCCTTGAAACAGATGCTAAGATTCATAGCCAAACATTGGGAGAAGCATAGGGAGTCTAGTGGAAACATGGAGGGAAGGATAAAGGACATATAGCCAGCAAGAGCTCCACAAGAAGATCAGCAGAGCCAACTAACCGGGGCTCAGAGGGGCCTGTGAAATCTGAAGCACCAATTAAGGACAATGCATAGATAGACCTAAGTTCTTTACATAGATGAAGCCAATGGGCAACGCAGGCTTCATGTTGGTCCTCTAGTAAGAGTAGCAGGAACTGTCTCTGACAGGGACTCTGTTGCCTGCTTTTTGATTTCTTCTTCCTAGTGCAACTTCTTTGCCAGGCCACAGGGAAATGGGATGAACTCAATCCTGATGTGACTTGATGAGCTTGGTTGGGTGGGTAATGGGGCTCCCCTTTTCTGAGGAATAGGAGAGGTGAAGGGTGGATAAGAGTGGGAGGAGAGGAGGGATGGGGTTATGACATGGATATAAAGTTAATAAACAAATAAATTAAAAAGTGCTAGATATAAAAAGCACTAGATACATAGAAAATAGAACTTACAAATACTTGAAGGGTGTAGTTCAGGGGAAGTTCAGCCACCGAAGGTGTGACTTAGAGAAACTGCTGATGGGTCTTAACTAATGACTAGAGCAAATGCTTGAACTATTTCTGCCCCCTCGTCCATAATTCCCCCCTTAGCCTTAGGTGTGCAAGTTGTGCTGCATATATTTCTGTTAGGACTGGACTCCACAATTCTTCATTTCTATTGGTTGTTGTTTTCAGTACTTGTATTGCTGATGCAAAGATGAGTTTCCTTGACAATCAGTGAGAACTGTATACATGTTCTGTGGGATTGTTCTCGTAGGACTGTTAACAGTTACATGCCTAAAGAGTCACCAGCATGACTGCCTAGTGGGTACTGAAAAAGAACAACAGTAGACATGCTCAAATGGACTGGGGAAAAGGTTATTAGGCCTCAACCCTACACAAAGGTCTACTGGCAACTAAGGAATGCTGAGAGAAGGAGAAGAAGATGTCCCCAACGATTGGTTATGCAATACCAAATAGTCATTCCTGAAAACACATATGCACATGCGAGATTATATATTATTTATGTATTTAGGAGCATATATATATATATATTGAACCATTGATAAATATAAAGAAATAAAATTCTTGGCTAAGGGGCTGAGAGATTGTCTAAAGCCACAGGGAAGATGGTAGAAAATTCACCGTTGCCATTGTCAGAAAGAGCAATTTATGGCTTTGTCCTTTTCTTGAGCTCTCAGTTTGGCTTCCTACCTTATGTTGTGTAGGCTCTCATTCCTAAATCTTGGTAAAACTCCTTAGGCTTGACATACTGGCCTCAAAAACAACGGGTAGTTGCTTTACCTGTCTTCTTCCTTATCGCTGTTGCAATTAGCTACGTATCTTCTTTAAAATTAGAAGGATGAGCAACCCCTTCCCTCAACTCCATTCGTATGGTCACAGATAGCTATGCCAACAGGCTAGAGCAGAAGAACTATCAAAAAGATGCCATCCCAGAATTAAGAGAGATCCCCATTAGTGGAACAAACAAAATACTCTTCCTTGAATCCAAAGAACATAAAATCCAAAACTGAGTTGTGGGTAAACATACTAAGACCAAACATTTATAAGTCCTTTCAATATTCAATATTGATGTGTTAAAAACATGAAAGTTGGTTTCTTAGATTGGGTTCAATTGACATTGTAAATATATTTTCAATTGGGGTTTTAATTCACAACAAATAAAATATCATATTTACTCTAAAAATGGAATGCTTTTCAATTGGCACCTTCAGATTAGGAATGACAAGTGACATTCCTGTAAACATTTTGGTATAATGGGTAATAATGCCTGAAAGATAAGGCATATAATTTGGAAATATGAAAAATCCTAGGACACTCAACAGCAGCAGATGTTTAGATTCAACAAGACAACGCTATCACAGCAATACCTAGCTTTTTTCTACTGAAAGTATGAAGACATTGTTTCCTCCTGTTTTCCCTCCAGTGGCCTAAGTCATAGTTGAACAGTTTTCAGTATATGTGCTGGTGAACAGCACATTAAAGGATTAATGAGGGGTCAGCTTAGAACGTGCTTGTCAGGCCTATTACCAAGGTCAGAATCTTAATCATTTGTAAAAGATCTTCACTGGATGTTGACACATGAGAGTTTTGTTTATTGTACTTCTGGAGTGGGGATGAGTGGCAAACAGGGTATTTGGGAAACAGATAGGTTTGAGGAAAATAAACTAAATGTATTTTATTAACCATGCTGATATTTAATATTTTCAATTCCGAAGAAGTTATGCAAGACACATCTTATTAAATATACATGCTGCTGCCCCAGGATTTTTATATTCACATTCTGTTCTGTTTGTGGTACTTTGACATCGCAGAGGCATTCCATCCCCTCGAGGTAACAAGTGCTCTTTGAGAAAGTGTATCTTCATTGTCTTCAATGGGCAGAATTTCATCCTGAGAACTCAAACCACATTATGTTCTGTTTCTAAGATAAGTTTCATATGCAAATCTTGCACGCTATCACAGAGAGTTATCACTCAGGGGACAGTGTATTGTACTGCTCAAAATGTCTATCTAAATCTCTGCTTGCTTTCTAATATCATTTTTAACAGTTTAGTATATTCAAGTTACACTTTGTAGGGCAGAAAGTTATAATGCTAAGAGAATAGAAAGGACTTTAAAGGGATACATCCTGATTCTTTTGAAGATAGGTAGTAGTATCCTTATAGATCATCATATTATTTTAGATATTCAATTGATATATATATATATATATATACATTCAATTGCTATATTAAAATATTCACTTGTACTTTAAATATTGAGATATCGACAAATTTCACTCTCTCCCAATAACGCACGTATTTTATTTGTTCAAACATTTAATATCCACGTCTAAACATTTGTATGCTCGAATCTGAGCCTAATCTGAACAGTACTTTCAAAGTAGTATCTACTTGGAACATTATTTTAAAATGTAACTGAAAAAAATATATGGAAGTTATTCACAGAAATAGCTCTGTGTTATCCAGATGTGTGTAGTGTCTTGGATGCACCAAGTTAAAACCTTTCTGAAACTGAATCACTGTGTATTAAAAGGCAGGGCCCACTCAAGCTTGGCCACTCTCAAGAACATCGGCTCTGCCTGAAAGTGTGGGATAAGATCATAAAGCCGGGAAGGCTGCATGGCTCCCACAGAGGTGTGAGTGGGATGCTGCCCATAAGCACATCTTTTGCTCACCATTACATTTCAAAGGCCTCTCACAGGCCCTATGAGCTCACCTCGCCATTTCCTCCTGGTGAATAGTAGTGCAACAGTGACCATCAGATTCACAAGCACAGTTAATAAAATGGCCTTCCTTGGTTTTCTGTCATATGCATGGAAACAGCCTAGACCAAGGAGGTGACATTTGGTAGACGGTGCCGTATGGGATTTAACTATCAAGTTGAAGGAGTCTACTATTTATCATTAGAGGAGCACAAATGAGGAACAGTAGTAATCTATAAAGATGCTGTCCCAGGACCACAGATATTTCCCTAACTGAAATGTTGCAGCAAACTAAGGACAGACAACAACCCTTTAAAGCCTAGGACTGCGTGTATCCGAATAGGAGGTTCTGGAACACACGGAGATGATAAGGACAACTTGACTACCATACTCTATACTTACACTAACCTGAACATTTTTTCTACACATATTTTTCTCTTTTTCCTACTATGCCAGTTATGTACTGGGGTCAATGTGATAAAACTTTTACCACAAATGACACCAGGACCCTCATTTTCTATTCTCTGGACAAGTTGATATAATAATTATGGTTTCCAATGTTTTGAAAAGCTTGTAGTTAAAAAGTACTAAATTTTATTTTGTTTGTATTTTACTTAGCAAGTATGATGGAGTGGATACTCAGAAAGTACCTGTTACTTATCTAACACGATTGTTTCCGTGACTAGTTGTAGACAGTGAACACAACACGGTGCACGACATCTCACACGCATAGAACATGGATTAAGTTGATTTTGTTGCTATCACACTGCTCTCCTCTTCTGTTTCGCCCTTTGAGGTGGTCTTTCCCAGAGTCTAGCCTGAAGTTCTTACAGTCCTGTTCCTCTGTGACCTCACCCGCCAACCTCTGATCTCATGGTCTCACAGCCACTAGTTCATGCTGAGACAAGGCCTCATTCATGTTTGATGCGGCCTTTCCCACACCCTCAGCATGAACGTCTTACTTTATGAAGCCTCTGCTTGGCTCTCTGCTATGCCACTGACTCTGCAGTCTACTCTGCTGGCCATCCATGGAGGTTTTCCTTTTTCCATACCTCTTCTGATGTGCAGATTCTGTCTGAATTTTAGCACTACCCTCCCCTTTGTATAGTAATCAAACATGCAAAAATAAATGTTTATACTCCATTAGCATCACACACGATGACCCAGGAACTTTTGAGAGGAAGGGAATGTCAAATAATAAGCATGGCTCAGATTTGCACCCCAGTGGGGGAAGTTTGCATAGCATATGTTTAAATTCAATCTTCAGCATAAAAAAAAAAAATGAGAAAAAAATCGTTATCCTAACTTTTGGCTTAGTCTCAGCACTGTTCATATGGGCTCCTCAAGAGTTTTATGCATAAAAGCAAATGAAAACACAATAAAATATACCTTCAACTGCCCCTCCTCTTCTTGTCACTATATTCCAACACACACATCAGACATAACCTCCTACCCTATCAGAGGCCAGGTCACCACTTTAAACCCAAGGTAAGACTTCCCCCCCAAGGTAAGACTTCCCCCACCCAGCCTGTGCCAGCCTAGCATAGCCCCAATGGCCCATCCTCTCCCTGTTGCCATGTCCACAGCTCTGGCAGAAACCTCCTGCCCCACCGGGGGCCATACCAGCACCCTGAACGACAGGACCCCTGGCCAGATCAAAGGCCATGTACACCACTAGAACTCCAGCTCCCCGCATGGGTGCCAACCACCTGCTGGACCAGAGGCCATCCATGCCTTCAGAAATCCAGCTCCCAACTGGATGGAGACCTTATACTCACCTGCAGGCCACTTTGGCCAGAAGTCCAGAGAGGAAACAGAAACCAGGGAAAGAAACACTCACCCAATAAATACAAACCAAGAAATCAGCACCTAGACATATAATCACTCCAAATTCAGATTCCTAAACATCACTGGAAGAGCACACTCAACAACAGCCAGGGCAGTGTCCGCTACCAACGCCAACATCCTTCCCACCACAACAAGCCCTGAATATTCCAACACAGTGGAAGTACATGAAAAGGACCTTAAAAATAACTTTATGAAGAAGATAGAGGCTCTGAAAGAGGAAAGGAATAAATCCTTTAAAGAACTCAAAGGAAACACAATCAAAAGATTAGAGAAAATCGATAAATTCCTTAAAGAATGTCAAGAAAACCAAGAAAAAATGCAAATAGTTGAAATAAATTAATAAAGCTGTTCAAGATCTAAAAATTGAAATTGAAGCAATAAAGAAAGCATAAACAGGAAATTCTGGAAATGGAAAATCTAGGTAAGTGAACAGGAACTACAGACAAAACATCACCAACAGAATAGAAGAGACTGAAGAGTCTCTCAGGCACTGAAGACACAAGTAGTAGAAAAAGATATTTCTGTCAAAGAAAATGTTAACTCTAAAAGAATTCTGAAACAAAACATCCAAGAAATCTAGGACACTATAAAAAGACCAAACCTAAAAATAATAGGAATAGGAGAAAAATTCCCAGCTCAAAGGCCCAGAAAATATTTTTAATAAGATCATAAAAGAAAAATTTCCTAACCCGAATACAAACATGCTTATAATGGTACAAGAAGCTTTCAGGAAAACCAAATAAATTTTACCAGAAGAAAGTCCCTTCACTGCATAACAATTGAAACACTAAACACACAGAACAAAGAAAGAATATTAAAAGCTGTGATTGGAATAGGCCAAAGCAGACCTATTAGAATTACATCAGACTTCCCAATGGAAAATCTAAAGACAAGAAGGACCTGGACAGATGGATTGCAGACTCTAACACACCACAGATGCTAGCCCAGAGTACTATACCCAGAAAAAAAAAACTTCCATCACCATACATGGAGAAGAAGATATTCCATGATGAGGTAAAATTTAAACATGACATACTAACAAATCCAGTCCTACAGAAAGTACTAGAAGAAAATCTCCAACCCAAGGAGGTTAACACAAAAACACAGGAACTAAATATTCTCACATCAGCACAACCCAAAGAACACATACACATACACAATCAACTGCAACAAAATAACCAACATTAACAATCATTGGTCATTGATATCACTATATATCAAAAACTCTCAAGTCCCCAATAAAAGGACATAGACTAACAGAATGAATGAGAAAACACAATCCATCCTTCTGCTGCATACAAGAAACACATCTCAACATCAAAGAAATAAAGCATTGGTTCTTTGAGAAAAACAACAAGATAGATAAAACCAAGCCAGACTAACTAAAAGAGAGAGATAATATCCAAATTAACAAAATCAGAAATAAAAAGGGGGACAGAACAACAAACACAGAAGAAATATAATTAATCATTAGATCATACCTCAAAAACCTGTACTTTACAAAACTGGACAACCTAAAAGAAGTGAACAATTTTCTCAATAGATGCCATTTCCAAAGTTAAATCAAGACCAGATAAACAACTTAAATAGACCTATAATCCCCAAGGAAATAGAAGCTCTCATTAAAATTTTGCCTACGAAAAAGGAGCTCAGGGCCAGGTAGATTTAGCACAGAATTCTACCAGACTCTCAAGGCAGAGCTGATGGCAATACACCTCAACTTATTCTACAAAGCAGAAACAGAAGGAACATTGCTAAACTCATTCTAGAGAGGCCACAGTCACACTGATACCCAAACAACATAAAGGTTTAACAAATAAAATTACAAACCAACTTCTCTCATGAACATAAATGCAAAAATACTCAGAAACTGAATCTAAGAACACATCAAACAAATCTTGCACCAAGATCAAGTAGTCTTTATCCCTGAGAAGCAGGTAGAGTTCAATATATGATAATATGACATTGTGATCCACCATAGTAAAAAACTGAAAGAAAATAGCCACACGATCACCTCATTAGTCAACAAGAAAAATGGCTTTGACAAAATCCAAGGCTCGGTGATGATAAAAAGCCTTGGAGAGGTCAGGGATACAAGGCACATAACTGCAGACAACAAAGGCAATACACAGAGTGCATATCTGCCGAAATGACTAAGCTCAAAATCTCAAGAGGCAGCACATGCTGGTGAAGATGCAGAATGGGGAAACACTTCGCCATTGCTGGTGGAAGTGCAAACTTGTACAACCACCTTGGAAATTTATATGATGGTTTCCCAGAAAATTGAGAATCGATCTACCTCAATACCCAGTCATACAACTCCACGGCATGGATACAAAGGATGATCCATTAAACCACAAGGACATTTGCTCAAGTATGTTCATAGCAGCTTTATTCATTATAGCTGAACACTAGAAACAACCAAGATGTCCTGCAACTGAAGAATGGATTTTTTAAAAAGTGGTACTTTTATACACTGTAGTATAACTCAGATGCTTTAAAAAAAAGACATTATGAAATTTGTTGGCAAATGGATAGAACTAGAAAAGTCATTCAGCATGAGGCAACCCAGACCCAGATAGACAGAGATGCTATGTACTCACTTATAAGTGGATATTAGCTGTAAAGTAAAGGATGATCATGCTATCGTCCACCGATCCAGAGAGGCTAAGTAACAAGGCGGGCTAATGGGGGTGGGGGGGTTGGACGCAAGACTATTCCTGAGAAGGGCAAATAAAATAGATTTCATGGGTGAATCAGGGGAAGGTGAGGATGGGAACGAAAGGGATCGGGTAAGGAGACATGACTGGAATTGTGTATTTCTTGAGGAAGGTAGAAATCTAGTGCAATGGAAAAACTCCACACAGAGCCTCTGAGGGTCCCTCCAGGGATGACTCCTAGTAATGGAGAACCCGAAGCCTATCTGCCCATCCTCTGTAACCAGGCAAGAGCTCAGGTGGAGGGACTGGGACACCAACCCAGAACCAACTATAGTCCGCAAGATGGGCTGCAACTGGAACCCAGCATAGTTGTCATTAGAAAGACTTCATCCAGCAGCTGATGGGAGCAAATGCAGAATCCCATAGCCAAATATTAGGGGGATCTCAAGGAGAACGGCATCGGATGGGGAAGAAGGCTTGGAGGAGCCAGAGGGATCAAGGATACCATAAGAACAAGGCCCACAGAGTCAACTGACCCGGAATCAAATGGGTCTGACCTAACTCTTCTATATATGTTAAGTTGTGGTTATGCAGCTTGGTGTTCTTGTGGCATTCCTAATGGTGGCAGCTGGGCCTGGCTCCGACTCTTTTACCTGCCTCTGGGACTCTTTTCTTCTAATGACTTGCCTCATCCAGCCTTGATGTGATGATATGTGCCTGGTATTATTGGAGCTTATTATGCCTTACCTGGATGGTTGATGCCCCTGAAAAGCCTACTTTTTTCTGAGGGGAGATAAGATGAGGGTGGGGAGAGGTATGGCTGAAGGTGGGAGAAAAGAAAAGTGGGAAAGGGATATGGGGTAAAAGTGTGGGAGGGGAAACAGCAGTTATATGAAATATGTGAGAGAGAATACATAAAAAGGAAAAGACAAAAATACTAGTCTGAAAAGCTTATTTTTGTTTCTCATCTGAATACTATATTTGCAATCATCTCTACCCATCCCCCTCCCAACTCCAACTAAATTATATCTCAAATTATGACCTCTTCTTTTTAATTATTATTTTTAGTATGTGTGTCCCTGTGTGTGTGCCCATGTGTATGAGTGCATGGACGCACGCCAGTGTGTATTTGTGAGTGTGCACAGCCCACAGTGTCCATTTAGTGTTCTTCAACATATCTGAGTGCAGAAAACTTTGTAGTACTTTGTATCATGCAACACTTTCTTCCTTTCTGGCTTTCAGTCTCAGTATATCACCTCAAGGAACTGTGAGTCTGGCTTGGTGCATTTGAGTGGGAAATGAAAACAGGAATAGCATATTAGAGGCTTCTGAGGACTTAAGGCAGAAAGGATATGGTGAGGAGACTAAAGAGCAGGGTGAGAGAGGACCCAGGCTAGCAATGGGCCTTTTTAGGGCTCAGTTGATTAATAACAGTGAGCACTATCAGCTGCTCCTCCAACCTGAACAAGGTGACACAGAATCCGTGCAGAATGATGCAGGCAAGTCCGTCCATGCTATCTGTGTGCAGTTTCCAGGGTAACACTTGTCACACTTGACTTTTCCGGTATTTGTCTACCAAGTGAACAAAGAAGAGAATGAACTGACACAGACTTCATTTTAGTGCTTCCTTTCAAGCCTGTGTGTGAGTAACATTGAGAACAATACTTCCTCATGAAGTGATTTAGCCTCCTGAACAACACCTTTACAATCTTCCTGCCCTCTCTCCCGCCATGTTCACTGCGTGGTCAGTGTAGATGTGCTATCTGGGCTCGGGCGCTCCACATTCAGATATTTTCTGCATTTTGACCACTCGTGGATGTAGGGTCAGTGAAGATCTTTTCCTAGTCTGTAGGCTGTTGTTTTTGTTCTGTTTGTAGTGCCCTTTGCCTTAAAGAAGCTGCTCAGTTTCAAGGGCATTTGCTCAACTATGTTCATAGCAGATATATTTGTAATAGCCAAAATCTGGAAACAACTTAGAAGTCCTCAACCAAACAATAGATAAATAAACTGGTACATTTACAGAACGGAATACCATCCAGCTATTAAAAACAAGGAAAATTTGAAATTTGCAGGAGAATGGATGGAAGTAGAAATGATCATCCTGAGTGAGGTGACCTAGACCCACAAAGACACACATGGTATATACTCACCTATAAGTGGATTTTAGTTCTGAGAGATTCCACCCAGCAGTGGATCAGGACAGATGTCAGGCAGAGCACTGATAGTGGTATGGAAGGGGGAGGGATGGAAGAACTCTGAGTGTTCAGGAGCCACACAGGGAGACCACCAAGGCTGGTGGATCTGCACCTAATGGGGCCTACACAGACTGAAGCACCAACCAAGGACAATTGCAAGAAGAAAACTTAGAATGGACTGCTCACCCTTTATGGTGAGAGGAGGGAGGGAGCAGGGACTGCCTCTGACGTGAACTCTGGTGCCTGTGATTTGATCACTTCCCCTTGGCAGGGAGGGCATGTGGGCACATGGAGGAAGGGGATGCAGGCTATCCAGATGAGACCTGATAGGATGTGGTCATCTGGTTGGGGAGGAGTCCCTGTCCACCGCTGCTCCCCTCCTCCTCAGTCAGGGGTCTAAGGGAGGGGAATAGGGCAGAAGAGGGAGGGAAGGTGGGAACAGGAAGATAAGAGCTAAGAGTGAGATGATAACAAGCTGAACGTAATGTGGATAAATTATAATAAAATGTTTAATAGAATTTTAAAAAAGAATTTCTTTCCAAGATAATGATGTAAGTCCAAAATTCAATGAGATATGGACTGAGTCTGCCTCAGATGCCATAAAGAAAAAAAATTTTTTTTTAAACTTTACAGGAGGATGCTATTTATTTTGGATCAGGTTTTTAACGTAGGTCATGTCAGACCAGATGAAACCAGAATGGAAGAATCAAAGTGAATATTGAAATGGACCAGTAGTTCAAATATCCAAGACAGTCCCAGCTTTCTGTCTCCCCAAGGACCCATTTCCATCAGCACGCACAGCGAAGCTGGATAAAAGTCCCTGGGGATGTGCTGCATGTCACACTGAGCCACCTGCAAAGCTGATTTCCAGACACAGCCTCAGTGAGGTGGAGCTGTTGGAATGTCGCAGACCCACAGCCGTCACTACTGCTTAGAAGCCATGTTTTTGTCCTTCTCCATGTGTGACGTATCATCTTTGCGACTTTCACATGAGTTCTGAGTAAGTTCTCCTGGAATGTATCTACAGACACCTAACTTCTAACAACTCCAAAGTCAAGGATGCTGCCAGATCACACCTAAGGCCTACGACAAGGGCCTCAGCTTCACTGTTTCTACATACCTGATGTTACCATGGATACAGTTGAAGGCACCTTTGTTTATGGCATTTCTTCCTACCTTGTAGACATTTATGAATCATTACCATGCTGGAAGTTAAAATGTGAGGAACCTAAGGCTGTGTTCTTGCACCGTGGTTGCTCATATTTGGTTCCAGAATAAAACCCTCATGCATTCCCTCTGGGATGAGAGCTGTTTCCTGCACGGAAAGGGGTTTCCCTGTGTTTTAAACCTACAGTGAAAAACCTGAGCTGACAACTCGACTTTTAGCTCTTTGGTTCCACTGTCTTCTGTGTCTTTCTGACTGTAAAACCTCTAACTCTCCTCAGCTCCCAAGACACACATCTGCTTAGGGGATGAGATACAGCTCAACTTCAGAACTGCTAAGAAAGGCCAATTACATCTTCAAGCTAAATTTGTTGCAATTTTGTCTTTTGACAGTGTAAATTATTCAATAGGTCACGGCCTTCTAATGCCCGGAAACCTATTTGAGCTTGAGACCTATTTGTGTGCACTAAAACTTTGTGTCCTTTCAATTAGATACAGCTTTCAAAATTGTGGAGTGATCAGGAGGAGGCTGCACACGTTTAAAATTGAGGTTGGGCTCTATACCTCATTGACTGTGGGAGCCCGCAATTCTTGTTGTATTTATGTGCAAGGAGGAAATAAATGAAAATATTAAGAAATAAAGGATGACGACAGAGAGAAACAAATCCTAAAGCTCATGGTTCTTACTTAGAGAGCTTTTCCTGTTTATAAGCTGAGTTCCACAAACACACATTGTATGTTTTAGTGCCTGTTAAAATCAAGAATTAACATCATCCCGCAAAGCTCGTGATCAGGTCTCCACTTCTTGCAATCTTAGTCGTAGATGTGAGTGGGTACCACACACACAGAGAAGAGCGTCTGGGAGCATATTGCAGCCACAGGAGCCCTTCTGTTTATCCTCAGTGTATGTAGCAGGCTGTGCGAATAATATCATAAATTATAAGAAATCGAAACTATTTGCATCTCACAATAAAATTTAATCTGAAGGGAGCAAGCTGCTCTTGGCTATACAACAGAAACCCTGTAGATTATGTAAGGATATTCATCAAACTAAGTCTCAGTTAAAAAAAAATCTGACAGCTTAAAAACTAAAATTGATATTTTTTGATATTACTTTAAAAAATTAACTGACTTAGAAATATCTAGTGTGTGCTCTAATGAGAGACATGTTACTGCCTCATCTGCCTAGGATTCTTGATCAACGTAAAAATATACTTCAGGTACCACATATCTTTAAATTAAAAATTAGAATATGAGCTGTGTGTGGTGGTGCATTCCTTTAATCCCAGTACTCGGGAGGCAGAGGAAGGTGGGTCACTGTGAGTTCAAGGCCAACCTGGTCTACAAAGTAAATCTAGGTTAGCCAAGGCTGCACAGAGAAACCTTGTCTCAAAAAAAAAAAAAAAAACCAAAAAATTAGAATGTGAAGAATCATAATGATAAACAATATGGTTGCAATGTGCCTATTTTTAGTTACTCATACTAACGTTCTGTGAGTCCTCAAGTGCACTAGTGCACCCTGGAGCATCGGATAGGAAAGAGCAACAGTCATAAAAAAAGGTCTGGCTTTAATCTTCAAGATGGACCGTGGTTGTCCTTAGTGGAAGCTTAAATACCATAATACTGTGTACAAAGCTATTTCCTTCCTTCCAGAGGCTACATGGTTCTACTGCTCTGCACTGTGGATCAGTGGCAAGGGGAGGCTCACAGGAACATTTGTTACTATTCATACTGCTAGGGCATTTTTCCAGATAAATTATTATCCTATAAATGCAAATAAATGTGTTTAGAAATGGGTTGTAGGTAACAAAGCGATATGGTGGGGAGATAGATGGTTCAGTGGTTAAGAGTGCGTGCAAATCTGCCAGAGGATTCAAATTTCAGTCCCAGAACGTGCATGAAGCTCGCAGGCATACAGAAATACAGACCCAGGGCATCTGGTACCTTCTTCCTGTACTCCCAACACAGAGTACACACTCACACACCCACACATACACACACACACACACAGACACACACATACACACACACACACACACACGTGCGTGACAGAGACAAAGGCAGGACAAACACACATATACACACATGTACATACATGCACATACAAGCACACACACATGTACATATATACACATACACGCAAACACATAAACACAAAGAGAGAGACAGAGAGACAGAGTATAAAATAAATATTTAAAATCAGTAGGAAATGTGATTACGAGAAAGTGGCAAAGGGAGATAAGAAGAGAAGGATATAGGAAAGAGATGGTACCTGAACAAAGCTGTGTTATTTTCTGTAGCGAAAGATCTGCCCATTTATTACAAAACAAGATGATGCAGTGTGTCATGTCCCATGAAAGACAGTGTTTGGGTTAAACAGTAGATGTTTTCTCAAGAACCACATTAATTATTAACTTAGGACTTAGACAACAGATGTTCAAACATGAGTAATCTATAAGTTGCATGTGTTTACATAATATTCCATATGCATGAACTCATCTGGATTAGGTATAAAGGGAAACCTGCGGTGGGTTGCAGCTGAGTGTGTAGGGCAGGACTCTGTGTCATCCCTCACTATCACACCTTAACCACTTTTAGAATGTTTGTGTGCATAAGATGATGCACGGTAGCCGAGCATGTGTGTGCCCTCTTGTGTTTTGTCCACATATGTTCATTATAAACACAGTTGAGCACTGGCCAGATGAGAGATAAATGTGTCATCAGCTAGATGTAGCAGAGGGAACGAAGTGGGTTCTTTAATGTAAAGTGACATAAGTCACCATAGTTGAGTGTGTAATAATCAGCAAAATAGGTAAAAGCAAAGACCAAAGGTTTCATCCTAAAGCAAAGAAGCAGTGTCGTGTGGTCATCAGCTTTCTGAACACAGTTCAGCTGTTTCCTGTTCGTAGTTGTTTATGTGAACAAACTGTTATAAACATTCACATGTGTTATTTTTGCATAAGAAGAATTGCATCTTTTAGTGAGTAAATGAGAAAACTGATATTACTAAGTTATGCCATAAGGTATAGTTTAGCTTACTAAGAAATCACACTGTTTTACACTTTTACCTGCAACTATCTAACTTTATTTGCAGAAATCGACAAAATGGCCCCCTCTTATCTTTTTTAGTCTCCCATTATAACAGGTCCACAGTTGAAACTCACAATGAAAAACTAGCCTTAATTTCATAATAATCAAGATACTTTCAGAAATCACATGTGCTCAGTATGCCACACAATGCACATGTTGCAATATTCTGCTTTATTTTAATGCTTCTTGTTCCTAACGTTGAGATTGAGAGCCCTTCAAGCATTTAGAGTATGAATTAATTCACAAACATGCAATAAAATTTCACTAATTTGTAGTTTATTTTCCGTTCTCTTTTTCTCCCACAGATACTGTATTTTAATGAACTGCCTTTGAAAAGTGGTAGGATTATTCAGTTGGGATCAGATAACAGTGAAAGATATCTAGGTACTAAATCACCTTGCATTTCCTAGCCATTGTGCCTTCTTCTATTCTTCCAGAGTAAATATCACCCATCCTTTTAAAGATGTTTCTTGTTGGGTGGTGGCGCACACCTTTAATACTAGCACTGGGGAGGCAGAAGCAGGCTGATCTCTGAATTTGAGGCCAGTCTGGTCTAGACTGACTTTCAGCACAACTAGGCATACACAGAGGAACCCTGTCTCAAAAAAAAAAAAAAAAAAAACATTACTAACTCAATAAATAAATGAATAAATATTAAATATAAAGATGTTCCTTGAGGAACAATAGTTTTAAATTTGATCATTTTGATTTATTAACCAATGAGTGCTATTTTTATCTCAGCCATTAGCAGTAAAAATATTACTGGAAACAATTTAAAAGTCGTTGTAAAATTCGCAATATTGAATCAAGTCGCTTAGGAAACAAGTAACAGCAAGAGGAATGCAAGTTCAGGGACTGTTTCTTGAAATCCTCCAAATTTTCATTTATTTCACTGTTATTTCTTTTAGGCGCATGCTCAGGTTTATTGTGACAGTCTTCACAGCAGCTGGGATACAGGCTTTACCTAAGTACTCACCAGCAGACGAGAGATGTCAAAATCCGAAAGACCATTGTTTAAGCAGTCAAGAAGTACTAAGCTGATCTGACGAAGGCAGCACCGTCCTGTCCCTACTTTCTGTCTGCCTAGTGTCTTCGTTTTTTCCTTTCTCTTTAAAATTTGTTTATGTATTCACCTTACTTCTGGGTTGGGGTGCCCCCTCCTCTTCTCCCAGTCCCCCCATCAACACCTCCCCTTGTTCTTCCCTCTTTTTCTTCTCAGAGAAGGGGGAGGTCCCCCCATGGGTACTAACCCACCCTGGCACATTAAGTCCCTACAAGAATAGGCACATTCTCTACCACTGCAGTTGGAAAGGGCAGCTCAGTTA
Organism: Acomys percivali; assembly: GCA_907169655.1. Lineage (NCBI taxonomy): Eukaryota > Metazoa > Chordata > Mammalia > Rodentia > Muridae > Acomys > Acomys percivali. Next base: position 106,155,000 of record OU015753.1, read on the forward strand.
GGGGAAAGGGATCCAAAGGGAGGTCTCAGAGTTAGAGAACACACACACACGCGCACACACACGCGCGCCCACACACACACACACACGCACGCACACACACACACACACACACACACACACACACACACACACACACAC
>OU015753.1:106155147-106168513 GCA_907169655.1 Acomys percivali
CACACACACACACACACACACACACACACACACACACACACACACACTCCAGTTGTTCAGGTATCAACTGCTACACAAGTGCAGGGGGCCACGACCAGTCCATACATACTCTTTGCTCGGTGGTTCAGTCTCTGTGAGACCCCATGGGCCAGTTGGTCCTATAGGTCTTGTGGAACCCTTGACCACACCAGCTCTCTCAAACATTTCCCAAATTCCACCTTATGACTTCCCAAGCTCTGTCTAATGTTTGGCTGGTTGTCTCTGCATTTGTTTCCATCAGCTGCAGGGTAAAGCCTCTCACAGGAGTTATATGAGGATTCTATCTACAAGCATAGCATAGTAACATTAATAGTGCCAGGGATTGGTTCTCTCCTGTGGGATGAGTCCCAAGGAGGGCCAGCCTTTGGTTGGCCATTCCCTCAATCTTTGCTCCATCTTTGTCCTTGTACATATTGTAGGTACGACAAGTGTTGGGTTGGAGGTTTTGTGGATGAGTTGGTGTCCTCCAAATTTTAACGGGGAGAAACACAAAGGCTCTCCAACAGCTGAAGAGTGGACTGGGGAGCACTTCAGCGAGAGGTGTGGTCAGCTGATCTTCTCAAGCATCCAATGTGCTGAGGGCTGAGAAGTGAAATCTAATATTAAAAAAATAACTGAGGAATGGACGGAGACTTTAAATCAAAAGAGGCTTGTGACATAGTGGGAAGGACAATGGCCTTACTTGGGGGAGAAGAAGAAAAGCAGAGGTTACCGAGGAGAGAGGAGGAGCAGGAAATAAAGTGGAAGAGAAATAAAATTGAAGGGGAGTGAAACGGGCAAGAAAAGACAGTACCCACATACAGTACTCTCGAAGTTTCTCTCATAGAATTGAAGGAAACCGTAGAACAGCATATGGTAATTGATTTTGTTTGTTTTAGTTTTAGGTGAAGATATGTCATGCGCATATGCTGATGGAACATCAGTAGTTAAAGAGAGCACCAATGCTATTAGAAAGAGAACAAAATCTGAGGTTCTTCACTGCTGGACCAGGGCCCAGGACCTGGACACAAGTCAGGTGTCAGCTTCAGGACCTGGTCACAAGTCAGGTGTCAGCTTCCAAACTTGGACCAGCTTCTTCACAGAAACATCAGTGAGTCCAGGCAATGCAGAGTGGAATCTCTCATCCATCAGGGATGTGCCAGAACCTGAGGGTTTGTTGGTAAGTGTGTATGCAGAAGCCCAGGGTGTTTCTGCTTGTTAGTTTCCCATAACACATGAATAAAACAACTGAAGAAAATGGTTTTTAAAACAATGTTTATTCTTCCACCACCGCAAGTCCAAGTGACTGTCAGGCCCCTTTGTGGATATTATAATCATGGTTCATTCCATCTTCAGACAAGTGTTCTTTTAAAACATTTGAAGCCTAGGGAAGGTAATGTCAGATCTCCATGTTGTCTCAACTTTAATTTATACCTGAGGTTAGTGCAGGGATATCCTTATCCTCCAGTGCTGATTTAAAAGTTAAGTAATATGGCACACCAAGGCCTGATTCACAGTACTTTGCTGCTATTTGTTATTCCTTGACAGACTTACACATGTCTCCAATTCCTCAGTCATTTTCCCACACACCTCAGTATTTTGTTCATTACCTTTTGCTTTCCCACGTAAACCCTTCATTGCAAAAATCCCACCTCCCTTACTTTCATTTTTTTCTTTGTTTGTTTTTTGAAGTCTTTATTTATTTGTTGTTTGTTTGGTGTGTGTTTAATGCCAACTTTAGTTAGTGTTACTTAGCATGAATGAGAGATTAATTACTGGATCACAGGCAAGCTAACAATGCCAATACCAACTAAGGAACTGATACCTCTCCAGCCCAAAGTTCTCCAAGGAGGAGAATAGAGCTTCGGTGCCTCCCCATCCATGAGGAAATGGAGATGAGCACAGTGTGTATAGGTGGCCACAGTATGCTTAGGTGGCCACAGTCTCTGTAGGTGGCCACAGTCTGTGTATGTGGCCACAGTCTGTGTAGGTGGCCACAGTCTGAATAGGTGTCCACAGTGTGTGTAGGCATCCACAGTATATGTAGGTGGCACAGTGTGTGTAGGGGTCCACAGTGTATGTAGGTGGCCACAGTGTGTGTAGGTGGCCACAGTGTGTGTAGGTAGCCACAGATGCTTGCTGTTCACTGCTGCAGTGACCTTGGTGTGCCTAGAATACATTTCAGTTCTTATACTTGGAGATTTCATGTTTTTCATTGGCTTTATTGAAAGTCATATTGTTACAATAAAACATATGGGAGACAGTTAGGAAGGTTTTTTTAAGATAAATTTTCTTATTGCTTAGATTTTTCTTACTTCTATATCCATAATTTAGAAATATATCAATGGTCATATTGAGAAGTCTAATAAAGATACTATTTTGGTTGTACTAAATAAATACCACCACAATTTATTGGAACACACACACACACACACATACAAGAGTGTGTGTGCGCGAATAATAGGCATTCCTGTCTCTTTCATGATAATATCTAAGATTCTATATCAAATATAATAGAAGAGCTCAGTGCTCCTGTTTATATTTAAATAATCTAAAGTATATAAAGATCAGGAAATAAAAGCAAAATGGGATGAACATCATCCATTTAATTAGAATATTTTCAATATATGGTTTGGATATAAGCCTACCTGAATTTGAAGAAGTTATAGATTAAATAGAGTGAGCCAAAAACAAATCAAAATGCAAAAATCTTCATTTGTAATGGTAATAAAAGCAAGAAAGGAACCATCTAGTTTAGAACTCATCTATTATAAACCTTGAACTGAAGTGGGGAGAACAGAGTGGGGGTCCGGGGGTTTACAAAACTTTCTGGGAAGCGGGAAGAGCTTCATGTGTCAGGGTCAGTTCTCTTTTTTCCCTCTTGTTTGCGGTTTTAGGAGCTTGATCCTTGGATGTCTTCAGAGATTAAGTGCAAAAGTTCTGGTACTCAGTAGCCCCCAGGATACATATAATTTGGAGTCTGTGGCACTAAATGAATCATAAGAAGCATGCAGTTATTTAAGTGGTTCTTGTGACCAAGAATTAACATTAACAGAACAAATTTATAACTCTGAAATTACAAGGTCAAAATAAGAATGCAGATTTTCTCTATTTTTGAATGAGATTGAGGCACTTAGAGAGTGGGGTAAGAGACAGTGGGAGAAGGGCTGTTACTACCCAGAGTACCATCTTGCTCGACTGGCCCCGGTGTCTCCCCCATGAAGCGTTAGCTGCTTTCCAGTCTGGCATGCGATCATAGCCTAATGCAACCGAAATTATCTAAAATGCAATCCAAGAATAGAGATTGTTTCAGGACTTATAAAAATCATTTCTGATTTAAACTTTGAATTTTATTTGGATTGACATTGGTTGCAGCATAAAAAGGAAATAAAATTAAAGAAAAGTTATGGGCCTATGTCAGAAAAGCAATGTTCCAATCTATGTAAAAAAGTAATGCAGAATATAATCTTTTTGTGCTCAAAGTGGATTGGGGTGAGGAAGAAAAATCACGTAAGCTAACATCACAAGTTCCAACACAGCTTTTGAGATCAAAGCTCTAATTACATATATAACCAAATTAGATGAAAAAGTTCAATAGACTTTTTTTATACTTAACATTTTTTTTTTTTTGCTTCTTTCTGTAGATAAAAGATATTGATATCCAATTCTGAAAACTGTACCATTAGTGGAAAACCAGCTTTGCCACAGTGGAGTTTCTCTATTGGAAGGTAGTCTTCAAACAGATGTTAGATCTCTGCTGGCCCTGAGGGAACTTCAAAGCTGAATCAACTCAAAAAGGGAGGGACGTGGCACCAGCAGAGCCATTCAGATGTGAGGCACACGCACACTCCCTCGCAAAGCAGTGGCTGTCAGCCATGGCTGAGCAGGGCCTTGAAGGGCTTCATTATTGCTTTTGATTTTGCTGATTGCTTATTAACTGACTCTCCTCAGCCACCTGGCTGTTCTAAATGAAAAAAAAAATTCCACTTGTCTTCTAAATGATTATTGGCATGGTGACTGAAAGAGAAAATCCTTCCAAAGAACACATTTTGTCTGCCCTTGACCAAGTGAGGAGTAACCATAAGAGAGGAGAGCTTGCTGAACAGCCCCCCATTCCACTCGATGCATCCTCAAACAACTGCAAATTGAAAGATTGCAAGCTAATACAAGGAGGAGCAGGGCTCACTAATGAAGCATTTCTCCTGCTCAACTTCCCAAAGAGTGCAGACAGGAGGACCACACTGCAGTCACTGGCATGGGTGCCTCTTCTGTGATGACACTTTTGTCCTTTCCAGTCTGCAAGTGTATGCCAATTGCGAAGCACGAAAAACAAAACAAAATAAAATGGTTTTTCCTGTAAGATAACATATGTAAACTTAGACGTTTTAGACACTACAGTGTTTCTCATAGACTATGTATGTGGTGTCTAGGTTTAAGGAGTTTCCAGAGGAAAAAAAGCATAGATAGCAAGAATTGGGCTTCATGAATGGCAGCTGAAGTGGTTGCTTTGCCATGTTGACTTTGTAGAGGTGTCTTTTCTATGTGTTTTTGGCATTTGTGGAAACGTCTCATGTAACACTGAGCCTTTTAAATGAAGACGTATTAGCAGAATTATGCAGAGCACTGCTAAATTAATGCTTGTTAGTAACGCTCCCAGAACGCGATTGCCAGTAGTAGCACTGTGCATGGACAACGCCACAGAAGAACACAGGCATCAGGAGAGGAGCTTCATTCAGAATGTGGCCTTCTTGTGTGCTGGGCTCCACACACCCTCAGTTAATGCTCTCACTGTCTCCTCAGAGAAGCAAGAGCCTTACTTCTGTGTCGCCCCCCAGACTTTACCTCATACCCAAAATTCTTAGCAACTACTCTATCAATTCCAGCAGCTAGACTTGAATGGTCTCATTATTACAAACTCACCCTGATGAATTCACAGTGTTCTCTTCAGTGAGCAGGCCCTGACGGTGCTGTGGACTTGCTCTGCCAAGCACAGACTTCATTTCTGCTGTAGTGACCATTGTCCCACTAGTGTGCTTTCTACCAGCCCAAAAACCTGAGGAGTCACCCACCAATTTGCCTTTTCCTATAACCTTTACCAAGGTTTAGTCACCTTTGTTCTGCAGAAGAAATGGCTTTGAATAAAATAGAGGAAACATTCAAAAGTGGACAAATAAATTCCAGAACCTCCTGATTCTGTGCTGTCTGTGTGGTAGGGGTTTGCAATTTTCAACAAATAATCAGATAAAGCCCCTAAAGTCTGTTGTGAAATAAAATATCCTTACAAGAAAAAGGTACAGTGCCTTTTAACCATGTATCTTTCTGAAAGCATGGCTTTTGAAATACAGACAACTTTTGTAGAATGCAGTGATTTTTATAGATATGGGGAAAAAAGGCTATGGAAAAGTCAAACTCCTGGTCTCCATATATCATCATAGTAAAATATGATAGACCATTCCTGCAAGGCACTAGTATCTACAGTCTGTGCATTTCAGTAATTGCCTAGTCTCAGCATCTGGCGACTGATCTTTGGTGATATTCAGTGTTCAGAGGTGGATACAATTAAGCTAAGAGCAGCAATTTTGTGTCATCTGCCTTTTACTGTGGAAAAGAATTAGCTGTTATTCTTAAGTGGCTGCACAAGCTTGAGGGAGATGGCATACCGTAGCTTAAATGTGTACTGAAATTCCATGTCCTAGGAAGGACTAGCCCATAGTGTGAGCTCCAGGATGCACGCTCAGCTCACTTTTATTTGGGTAGGCACTGAAACAGACGTTGGAGCAGGAGATGCTTATGTCAGGAAGGGATGCATTTTTGGATGAGCTCATGTTCTTATTACAGGAGCTTCTTTTTTGTTTAAAGAACAGACTCCGTGCATGTGAATCTGAGTCTCACCTTGTTTTGTTCCCTCACCAGTTTCCTGACATTCTACTCTCTACACTAGAGGCCAGACCCACACTAATGGGTTTCCCAACACCTAGAGATAAGACTCAAATGAACTTTTATTATAAATTATACAGTCTTTTATAGAAAAAATAAAAGTCCAAGTACAACATAAAATCTGGATGCTAGCCAAGCCATTCAAGTGTCAGAACTGTGGATGATTCACTGTAGGAGTTTGAAGATATGACACTCATTTTTTCTACATTTTCAAGTCCTTACTAGGAATTAGAAGCACCATTCATACATGTGTCTTGTCTTTTTTTATAAAAATAGATGCGTTCTTCCTTATGTTCAGTAAGCACTGTTTGAAAGCAGGTGTTAAGTTTAAATAACACAATATGAATACCCCGCACAAAGAGATAAATTGAGAAGTGTGTATTGAAAACTAACCTTACATTTTTAGGAGAAATTAGGAGACACCCTGGCCACAAGTAAAGAGACATCTTGTTGGTGGTGTAGCTCTCCTGTCAGTCTGGGGCAGAGCAGATGGCAGTCCTTTGTTCACCATAGCTTGATGCCTGGCTTGGTGGCCAAAGCTGTTTTATCCCTAGGACACACAAAAATTAAATCAAATCAAATCCAGGCAGGGCAGCCCAGGAGGAGAAAGGCACCTGTATTCCACCAAGACACACATTGAGGGCAGAGAAAGATGCCCATAGGCCTGCCCTCCATCCCATGGCAAGGGGGGTGGTGGATAGAGACACACCAATCCCTGCCTACCACCACACAACATGGGAGGAGGAAGATAGACAGAGACCTTGGGACGTTTGACCTGCCCTCTGGCTCAAGGCACAGGTAGGCTGTAGACAAGCACTTGCTGACGTGCCTTGCAACGTGGACTGAGGATGTCACTCAGGAGCCCGTCAGCTGTCAGCCGTGACCAACCTGCAGCAGTGTGTGAGTACATGCTGGTCAGATGGCCAAGGAAGAGACAGGAAGCAACTTGAGCACTGTGAAGAGAGACGAAACTGGAGTCTCGATGGAGGAGCCTGTCATGGGTGGCCAGCCCTGCCATCTGGGGCCATGGTGAGGTCCCAGCTTAAGCCACGCCTGAGGGACACATCTGGGTCTGTGGCTACACAGCAGCAGTGGCTGGCATCCAACTGGCTCATAGCAGCACCAGAGAACACGGGAGTGTCCCTGGACTGAGAACCCACTGGAGACCGTGCGCATTTCCAGGGTCTGTAAAGAACTGGCCCTAGCCCCTACTGTCTGCATTGCTCTGGAGAGCTGGGCCCTGTCTCTCACCTGCTACAGCACTTGTGAAGAGCTGGCCTTGTGCTTCATGTAGACAGCACAGTGGAGCTGGCCCTGAGGGGGTGGGGGTGGGTAGCTGGCCCCAAATATATGAGTATAGGAAAGCTGATCCCACAACTCATCACTGTGGGGTGGCATGGTGCAGTTGTGACCCCCTCTCTGTCCCTCCCTACCTCTGACAGTCTGGAAAGCTGCCTGAAGGGGTCATGAGCAAGGGACTAGTCTTGCCCACCACAAGTCTGTCTGTCGGGAAGTAGGTGAGGAAGTGACACCTCTACCTTTCCTCTTTACCATCTGCAGTATTCTGGACAGCGGACTCTAAGGGCATGAGAGAGCTGGTGAGCTATTCCTGCCCGTCACTGGCTGTAGCACTTGGGAGAGAAGGCCCTGCACCTCCCCTGGGCCAGACAGTGAAGCTGGCCCTGTGGTGAAGGAACCGGTGAGTCAGCCCCAGGGTGGGAGAGTGGAAGAGTTGACCTAACTCCTCCCAGGCTCCAGCACTTGGGAAAGTGGGCCACAGGCCTTGAGTGGGCAGCACATCGGAGCTAGCCAGAGCATTGCTGGAGAGCTCGCCCTGGTGGTGTAGCTAAAGGAGAGCTGGTGGGTGCGCTGACTTCTTTTACCACCCAGACCCAGATCCTGACCTCTGAACTGGCCCACCAAAAAATCTGCATCATCTGCAAATTGTTGAGATGCATTAACGGGCTAGTCATGCTGATCCAAATCCGCACAAGCTCCGTGAATGACATAGCGGACAACAAAGGCCAACGGGGAGGAGGCCTGGTGAGGAGTCAGTACCGATGGTGTTTCAGAATCAAGAGCTTGCAAGGCTGCAAGGTTGAAGGGTGGATATAAGGCATGGGGGGTGAGTGGGACCAGGGTGCATGATCACAAAGAATTCATAAAAAGTTTATTAAAAGCATGCTTCGGAATAATACATAGTCAACCTAATGCATCAGCTGACATAAAAAAGAAAAGTAGGAGAAAAGGGGGTACAAATACAAAACAAGGAACTTCAAAACCATTTATAAATCATTTGGGTATAAAAGTTATTTGTTTCCTACCTTTATTTACTTGAATTGTTCAAATACTAATTTTCTTACATTCATAAGTATTTATCAAGAGGCTATTATCATACAAGAGAGGCAGACCCAGGTCCTAGCACTAGGGCCTGTGATTGACAGCAGGATGTCCTGTCCTATTGTCCTACTATAGCTTAAAGTTGAGGAATTGGGATTATTTTAGGGGTGGAATGTTCTCCGGCATCCTCACTTCCACGTAAGTCGCTCCACGTCTCCCTCCTCATCTCTACTAGAACTCAGAAACTTCAAAACATGAGACATGACCAATGATCTCGTTTTTCATTTATTGATATTGGAGACACTGGCTTGCAAAGATATGTTATTTTAGTAATCCCCATGCCCGAGTGCCTGTAATCTGAATGAGTTCTACTACAGGGCAAAGGATCTTTGCAGGAGTGATCAAATAAAAGTATATTGAGACAGGTGGATTAATATTCTTGACCTGCTGAGCATAAGGTTGTCACAAAGGTCCTCACAGAAGGGAAACAGAAAGGTTCTAAGGAGGACATGCTACCAAAAGAGAGACTGAGAATTTCTCATGTGTGTGCAGTGCAGAAAGTGTCAGCAGCCTACAAGAGGGAAACCAGTGAAATGGCCAGAATAAGTGGTGTCACTGGGACAGAACAAGTTTTGAGCATCCAAGTGTCTAAATAAGACTTTAAGCTGGGCATGGTGGCGCACGCCTTTAATCCCAGCACTCGGGAGGCAGAGGCAGGCGGATCGCTGTGAGTTCGAGGCCAGCCTGGTCTACAAAGTGAGTCCAGGACAGCCAAGGCTACACAGAGAAACCCTTTCTCAAAAAAAAACAACAAAACAAAACAAAACAAAAATCTCTTTTGGCCGGACGTGGTGGCACACGCCTTTAATCCCAGCACTCGGGAGGCAGAGGCAGGCGGATCGCTGTGAGTTCGAGGCCAGCCTGGTCTACAAAGGGAGTCCAGGACAGTCAAGGGTACACAGAGAAACCCTGTCTCGAAAAACCAAAAAAAAAAAAAAAAAAAAAAAAAAAAAGACTTTAGTATTGGTATTTTAAAAGATTTCTTCTTATGTGTATGTCTGTGGGAGTGTACATGTAAATTCAGCTTCTTTCAGAGAACAAAGGGGGGAACAGGTCTCCTGGAAGTGGAGTTATAGGCAGTTGTGCACCAACGGACACACGTGCGGGATCCAAACTCAGGGCTTGTGGGAGAGCAGGCCACACTCCTGCCACTGAGGCATTTCTCCAGGCCCTGGTTAGTATCTCTGCAGCAGGGGTGGGAGCTGGCGACGGTGCCACATGTCCGTACCTGTGCACCGACAGTGAAGAAGCTGCATGTCACCAGAATCTAGTTACTTAAGATAGAGATAAGAGTTTGAGCGGCTCCCTCGGGATTGTGTGCCTTTAACACAGATCATATCATTCATTCATTCAGAAAAGAGGCCATTTGCTTTTTGTATTATTTTTCTCTGTTCTTGAGAAAAATCCACCTCCCATTTACCCCTCCCAACCCGTGCAAGCCATGGCCTCTCACACCTTCATGAATTTCGGGTTCCTATGTTGTTGTTTTTGTTAGTTTTGATAACATACTAAGTATAATAGTTGTTACTTACATGTGTGTGGGTTTGGGACAATCAACTGGAGCACAGAAAATCTACCAGTGGTCACATATTAAAAAATAATCAAGATACTTTCTATTATTTGTGTCTTGGTTATTTTTTAATATGTGACCATAGGTAATCTAAGTTGAAAATGACAATATGTGATGGAGATTAATTTACATTCCGAAATTTATATGTACCAAGATAGGAAAGATGTCTTCTTCAAGGCTGTCAAATACAAATAGCCAAACCACTAAGAATGTAATACTTATATAATTCCTGATTGTGTCATGGTTCTTCTTGCCATAGGTAATCTCTTGTATATATGTGTAATAATATAAATGTATATGAAAAATAATATAATTTTAAAAATTTAAAACAAACAAAAATAATAACCATGATTAGAAGGGAAAAGTAGGAATGATTCTTCCTCTGCCAATCCCTATCTTCCAATAGTTTCTCAATAGGAACAGGGACCTGAGAGCACCTCCCCACACCCACTTAGTGTAAATAAAAGACTTTTAACCATATTTCTCAAACATCTGCCAATTTATTATATTTTTATGGGACAGAGTTAAGCCATTGACCCAAGACATTCCTGTGCTTACACATCCAAAGCATATCCTTCCACCTCGAGCACACTGACATTTGAATGAGCTGGCAGGAAGTGACATATATGCTTTAAAATGAAGGAGAGACCTCTCAAGTGCTCACCCATCTCCTCCCCCAGTTCTCTTCTTAGTGACATTTGTGTTCTCCTATGATTCAATGTTTTGGCCATAGGAACAGCTACAATCCACATCAACAAACATCTCATAATTAACTTTTGTTTTAGGGGTGACAGGGAGCTTTGTGTGGGCGAGTCCAGTTGCCCAGGGAAGCCAGAGTGGTGTCTGATCCCCTGAAGCTGGCATCACAGTGTTAGTGCTAGTGAGCTGCCTGAACCAACCTGCCAAGCAGTATGTGGTCACCCAGGACAGAGATCACAGCAGTGGAGATGATCCCTAGTTTGGATTTTACTGTAAGAAAAGTGGTTAATTTACCATAAATAATCATTACTCGTAGTCCAGCCTTATGTGAACTGTAACTATCCTGGGCCTATGTGTGCTCGATAGAGTGCTCGGCTGGACATCATCCCAGTTAGCAGATGTAACAGTAGGGTCACAGAGGCTACTCTGTGCAACAGGCTGCCTTAGCCTGGTGAAAATACAGACCTCAAGCCATTGTGAGTCAATGAACTTGTTCTAGATCTCAAATGATCTGACAAAGATACTGAGTACAAGCAAGGATACTGTTCTCCTTTCAGAGCTCTATGGGGTGTTACTGGTTAAAGAGACACATTATATATGGATGGCAGTGTTCTGAGACACTTACAACCTGAATGGTGCCTTAAGGAACTCTGTGTCCGTACTTCTGCAAGCATCCATGTGCCCAAGTCATCTGAAATTGACTTCCTTGTTGAAAAACCACTGAGCTTACGGTATTTTAAGAAAGCAAACTGAATTGACTGTGTAAATCATTTTAGTAAATAATATCAGTTTTGCTTAATGTTAGTTTAATTGTAAATTTAAGGTTTTTTGTCAAACTTTTCCAAAGTGTTTGTCCCCATTCGTATTTCATTGCTAATAGTTGGAACCTTGGATCATCACATTTCTCCAATAACATCCTGAAATTTTTACCAAATTTCTCCGTCTGAAAGTGACCAGGTGTATCATTTCCTGTATTCACTTCTTAGCATGCTTCCTGCCTAAAGCTCATTTGCATTTTACGTTACAATGTCAAATCTTTGAGATTAAAAAAGTTCTTTTTCCCCTCACTCAAGTTTTATTCATTATTTCAGTCACATTCAGAAAAACCCACTCATCTCATTGCACGGTTCCATGAGGCGTATGGATGTGTTTAATTGTGCATTCACTGCTGAAATCCACAATCAGGAGTGGAGTAGCGTCAGTGTGTGACTTACTAAGATGAGGGGAACTGGATTTATACACCAGGTGGCTCAGACAACCGCCGTGTGCGGCTTGAGCACTTGCGGAAAACACTGATCCCAAATTGAGTCTGGTTCCAGAACCCTCTGGGTCCTTCTATCTCCCTACTCTGCCATACCTCTCTCACCTGGAGTCCCAATAGCAAGTCTCAGCATCTGTCCCAATCCCCTGCTGAGTAAAGACTCTCAGAGGACATCCATGTTGGGCTACTATCAATTATAAGTGAGTATATACCATGTGTATCAGAGGACATCCATGTTGGGCTACTATCAATTATAAGTGAGTATATACCATGTGTATCTTTCTGGGTCTGGGTTACCTTACTCAGGATCATCATTTTTAGTTCCATCCATTTGCCTGCAAATGTCAAGATTTCCTTGTTTTTAATAGCTGAGTAGTATTCCATAGTGTAAATGTACCACAGTTCCTTTGTCCATTCTTTGACTGAGAGACATTTAGGTTGTTTCCAGATTCTGGCTAATACGAATAAGGCTGTTATGAACATAGTTGAGCAAATGCCCTTGTTGTGTGGTGGAGCTTCTTTCAGGTTTATGCCTAGGAGTGGAATAGCTGGGTCTTGAGGCAGCCCTAAGCCTACAAAAAGACCGTCAACACTGGTGGATCTGGACCCAGAGGGGCCTGCACAAACTACTGTACCAACCAAGGACAGTGCATGCAGTAAACCTAGACCCCCCCCTATTCAGATCTAGCCAATGGATAGCTCATTCTCCATAGTTGTGTGGAGAGCAGGGACTGACTCTGACATGAACTCTGGTGCCCCATATTTGACCACTTCCCCTTTGTGGGGAGGCCTGGCAGCACTCAGAGGAAGGGTAAGCAGGCTACCCGGATGAGACCTGATAGGCTGTGATCTTATAGTGGGGGACAAGGTCCCCTTCTATCACAGGCCTAGGGGAGGGGGATAGGGTAAAAGAGGGAGAAAGAGATGATAGGAAGAAACAAGTGAGAGGCTAACAATCAAGATATATCAGAATAAATTACTTAAATAAAAATCAAAACAAATTCAGTCTGATGGGAATGATTCCTCTGGAGGATTGAGAGATGTATTCCTCAGCTCAGTCAGGCTGTGGAAGACACTGTTTTATGCTGTTTCCCTGTAGGCGTGGCTGTAGGACAGCTCCCCTCTGTACTGAAACACCAGTCCCATGTATCGGTGCCCACACCAAAGCATATGGATTCCTTTCAGGGATGTTGTGTGAAATAAGTCACAGAACTAGTAATAACATGTGATACTGGCTAAGTAACCACATGCTTGAAGTCTATCACAAAAATCTACCACTAAAATGTGGTCGTTCTTTCACAGTGCAGCAGAGGGATATTTACTGACACATTAATCACCTGTGCTCATCACAAAGATGGACTCTACCACTTAAAGGAAGTTTGCACAGCCTCTATTATCCTCCAGTGATAAGGACAATGCTTCCCTCAATCTAGGAGATAGATAGATAGATAGATAGATAGATAGATAGATAGATAGATAGA
>OU015753.1:106170097-106181762 GCA_907169655.1 Acomys percivali
TGTGTGTGTGTGTGTGTGTGTGTGTGTGTGTGTGTGTGTGTGTGTGTGTGTGTTTCTCTCTCTCTCTCGGACTCAGACAAAGATGCTGGTACCAGAGAAAACATCTCTGCCCCATATTTGTTTTCCACATTTCAGACTTGGGTAGCAAGGATGATTCTGTCTCTGACTTTGACTCTGTAGGGCAAGGACATGCATAACTCACTACAAGCCAATCCCATACATCTGAGGATACTGTGTTTCCAGCGCATCCTACTTTGTGGTTTGCTCCCAGGCTTCCTCGTCACTGAGCTGCTGGTGGCTTTTCTCTGTAAGCCCAGAAGTGGAGATGGCAGTGGGTAGAAGAAAGCACTTAGGAGGAAGTCAGGAGCAGTGTACTTTCCCTAGGCTTTCCAGTACCGACCCCATCAGAACCCTGCACCTGTCTTCAGGTCACACGCCTACCATCTTTATGGCCGTTGGCTCATGAAGTCTTTTAGCTCAGAGTTAAAATTAGAGGCTGAGTGTGCACTGCTCATCCCTACAGCACCTACCATGATGCTTCGCTTAAGGTTTGTCTCATGGTCTTCTGCCGTGTTTATGTTAGACAAGTTGACATCCCAAGTTTCTTGGCTTTGCTCTTCTCTGTGTTTAAGAGGACAGTAAACACTCAGTACTGAGTGGGAGCTTGTCCTGATTTTTTATGCCTCTTCTTGTTCTCTGTGGATCTCCGTTCTCTTCTCACTCCAGTGTTCTGTCCTTGTGCCTCCCTAGTCGTTATGCAAAGCCACGCATTGGGAGGAAAATTGTATCCTCATTCTCCAGTGAACAGCCTCCTTAAAGGAAGAAGAAAATTGTCTAGCTTTGTTACAATCTTTCTCTGCTTAGCCCAGTTTACAACTTTCAAATTTGATCTTAAAAAAGAAAAAGGAGAAAAGTGAATTTATAATTTCATATTGCATACAATTGAATACAAATACGCATAAATTATGTTAGAAACAATCTTATAATACTGTATAACAAATTATAAAATATTATATTCTTATGTACACACAAATGTCATGTTATTATAGAATAGTTTTAAATTTAATAATTATTGCTACTAATAGAAAATTAAGACCAAGATGCTCCACCATACAACAAGAACATTTGCTCAGCTATATTCATAGCAGCTTTATTCATAATAACCAGAAACTGGAAACAACCTAAATGTCACTCAACCAAAGAATGGATAAAGAAACTGTGGTACATTCACACAACTATTCAGCTATTAAAAACAAGGAAATCTTGAAATTTGCAGGCAAATGGATAGAACTAGAAAAGATCATCCTGAGTGAGGTAACCTAGACCCAGAAAGTCACACATGACATATATTCACTTATAAGTGGATATTAGCCAACCATAAATGCCCTATGAAAGACCCAGCCGGGGATTGGGACAGATGCTGAGACTCGCTGCTGGACTCCAGGTGAGAGTTGTGTGGAGGAATGGGGAGATGGAAGGACCTAGATGGTTCAGGAGCCCCACAAGAAGACCATCAAAAATGGCAGACCAGGACTGGTGGGCAGGGATACACAAACTGTTGTGCCAACCAAGGACAACACGTGAAGCAAACCCAGATCCCTTGTTCAGATCTAGGCAGTGGGCAGTGCATTCTCTGTGGTTGTGTGGAGAGCAGGGACTGCCTCTGACATGAACTCTGGTGCCCCCAATTTGATCTCCGCACCTTGGTGGGGAGGCTTGGCAGAACACAGAGGAAAGAAAAGCAGGCTACCAGGATGAGACCTGCTAGGCAGTGGTCTTATGGTGGGGGAGGAGGGACCCTTTGGTCAGAGGCGTAGGGGAGGGGCATAGGGTGAAAGAGGGAAGTAAGGTAAGAATGGGAAGATACAAGTGAGGGGATAACATTTGGGATGTAATCTGAATAAATTATAATAAAAGGAAAATTAAGACCAACCTTCTCTGGATCTAAATTTGTATACATTCTTAGAATATTTCTCTTTTTTATTAAAATCTCTTCTGTGGGTCCTGAAACCTTGCAAAGTTTCTAGTGTCGGGGGATTACCGTGAAGGATGCACTTGCTTCCATAAATACATGTGAGCTTTTCGCAGATGCCTGCAGAGTCTACACAGCTTGACACAGTAGTTCTGCTTCTATATTTTTATATTCTGCAATGAGTCATAAACTCTTTTTGTGAACTTTAATATGTATACTGCATTACTTTATCCATTTTTGCTGTGTTCTTAAATCAGAGAAACATACACTGTAACCTTAGAATTCCAGTAATGATCAGAACAGAACAAGGCTCCAGAAGTTCACATATCAGAAATAAAGACTGAAATGTATATATTGATATAAAATATACTTGTGAAGAAAATAAGGAACAGTTTAGTTATCAAATGTACATATAAGGGCACATGATGGTTGAAGATAAGTGAACATAGCGCTCACATAACCCACGGGGAAGTTAACACAAACACTGTTTGCTTTGCATTTCTTCATGTGGTTACACAGTAAGGCCACTCTGACTTCATACTTTGTGGGTGCTGGAGTCTTTCTTAAACTTCAATCATCTGCACTGTCCACTGGCCTGGATGTTACTTCAATTAATATGTTACATGTGATCTTACCTGAAGAAGGCCTTTGGAAGAAAAATGAGATCAAAGCAACGCAATTCTCTCAGCACAAAGAAAGGATTATTCTAAAGTAGCTTACTGTGAGTGCTCATTAGAAGGACAAAGTCTACTTTATCTAGGAATGATGCAAGAAGAGCAACAGGGCCAACTAACCAGGCCCAGAGGGGCTTGTAGAGACTGAAGCACTAACTAAGGACCACGCATGGGCTGGACCTAGGTCCCCTACACAGATGTAGCCAATGGGCACCCCAGTTTTCTTACTACCCTAGTAAGGGGACTGGGGCAGGGGTTGTCTCTGACATGGACTCAGTTGCCTGCTTTTCAATCACTTCCTCCTGGTATGACTGCCCTTCCGGGCCACAGGGGAAAAAGACACACTCAGTCGTGATGTGACTTGATGAGCTGGGGTGGGTGAGAGTCTCCCCTTTTCTGAGGAATAAGGAGTGGGGAATGAGGTGGAAAGGAGGGAGGGGGCTAGGACCAAGATATAAAGTGAATAAATGAAAAAATAAATAATTTAAAAGTCTAAAATAAAAGAATGATGCAGTCAGAGGGCTGTTAGGCAGTCCTAGTGTTCACTCGGGCATAAAGTAAAGTTGCCAAGAGTTTCCTTTTCTTTACATACAAAATATATTAGATTTCCCCTCCAATTTTGGCATTAAGTATCTAATCTTATTTTCCTCCTTCTGGTTAATGAGTTATTGTGTGTGGATACACAGATGCTCATTTGCTAAGTGTTTTACAATCATTTATAGGTGAAACCTTATTCATTGTACCTAGCATTTTATTCAATAAACAGTAAGAAGCATCAAGATGAGCTAGCTGTTCATAAGACGGCTGAGGAAGAAAGTTGTCCTGTAGCCTGCTTGGCACTATGCGAAGTCAGAACAAAGCAGATGAGTTATTTCTGTCCGCAGTGGGTGGCAGAGCCAAAATTAGAACCCAGGCTTCTGGGTGTCAACTTCCGCCTCAGCGCTTCTAACTTTTAGAGTTCTAGCACCTGCTGAGAAATTTTCATGCTTTACAACTTCGGCTTTTGTGGTGATATTGAGACATATTCTGTGGTCACAGATCAAACAATAATTAAGCACGGACTTCCTGATTGCTCTTCCCCCTTGAATCAAAAAACAAAACAACAACAAACAAAACAAAACTCAAAGAAATCTAATGTTTCTTAGAACCTTGTTTCAAAATTAATAGTCTAAATATTTATAGCAAATACATCACAGGAATACTTTTTAATTTTTTATTTGTTTACATATACATTTATGTTATTACACATATATACAATAAACTACCTACAGCAAAAGAACCATGTATTTGGCAGCCTTGAAGAAAACATCTTTCCTATCTTGGTGTGTCTAAAATTCTGAATGGATAACAGGAATATTTGACTTTACTAAAAGTAGATATTTTATGGTCTGTACATAACATAGAAATATTTATGCATTTTTAAATTTTGTGCATTTTTAAAACTTAACTGAGCTAGGTCACAAAGGTGAATTCTGCATAATAAAGATGGATTTTGTGGTTATTTTTCACATATTTAGTTGTAGAATATTTTTATTCATCAAAGGTTATTCAATACCAATGTTAACCAGAAATTTAACAATTAGATTTGAGGGTATGTGATGTGTTTCATGTACACAGAGAATCAGTTTAGGACTGAGTGACATAAAGTAATAAATGCTAAGGTAATATTTGTCAAATATAATATTTACTTTCTTTCAGTGTTAGATATTTGTGTCTCATGTTCTTATTTTCTTTTAGGAAATATGCATGTGAGTACATGTGCCTGTGAGTGCCTATGCCTGTGTGTGCATTTGCCTGTGAATTCATGTGCCTCTGAATGCATGTGCCTGTGAGCATATGTGCCTGTGAGTGCATGTGCCTGTGAGTGCATGTGTGTGTGAGTACATGTGCATGTGAGTGCATGTAAGTGCATGTGCTGTGCATGTGCCTGTGAGTGCATGTACCTGTGAGTGAGTACATGTGCCTGTGAGTGCCTGTGCCTGTGAGTACATGTGTTTGTGAGTGCCTGTGCCTGCAGCAACCAAAAGAAGTTGGGTTGGATTCCTTGGAGTTGCTGGTCACTGTGATCCCTACATGGGCCCTGTGTCTCCTGTAGACCATCAGGAGCTACTAAGGTCTGAGTGAATGTTCCAGGCTCATGACACTGACAAGAGATTCACAGAGAGGCGTTCTCAGGCAAGAGCGAGGACTCAGACTCACAGCCCAGGAGATCCACTGCTTTTCAGTCATTGTTCCAAGATATGGGCAGCTCATCTTAGTATCTCCTGCTGCTGTAGAAATAAGACATTCCAATATATGTGGTTAAAAGAAAAGATCTAGACATAACGACTTAGAAGCCACAAGCAGCAGTTTTGATAATGTGCTCTGTTAGAAACAGTCAAGTCAAATGAGCCCAGAGTGACATTACTTTCTCCCAAGAGTCTCCTCTTCCTCCGATTTCTGTCCTTGGAAAGGTCAGACTTTGTTAACTGCCGTGACAACTCTGCTTGTCCATCCTCTCTGTGATTGAACTGATGTAAGAGTGAGCATGAGGGATATGGAGGAAGTGACGTCATTATTTCAGTCCCTAATACCCAGGAGGCGCATGAGAGCCTGAGGCTCAGTCAAATCAGTTTTGGCATGTCACAGAATCTTCATCTCACCTCATTAGACAAATGGTCTATCAAAAGTTCTCAGTACAATTTTTAAATTTTATTTTACATTTGTATATGCATGCGTGTGTGTGTTTGTGTGTGCATGTGTATGTGGTGTGTGTGTGTATGTGTGTGTGTGTGTGTGTGTGTGTATGTGTGCATAAATGTGTGTGTACATAAGTAGAACGCTGTTCCTGAGGATCTCTCATTTCATCTGAGGTTAGGCTGCCAGGGTGAATCTTAAGGAGCCTGCTGTCTGTGCTTCAAATACAAAGTTGTATAAACAGGCTAAGCATGGTGCTGAGGGTCTAATCTCAGACCTTTGTATTTATACAACAAGTACCTCTTCATCCCTTTCACTTTCAATTCTTGATAAAAAAAAAAAAACAATTTGATCAGAGTTGTTATCACCATTTTCTTTGATGAGATCCATCTCTCCCCTTTTCCCTCAGAAAGCCTTAATGACCATGAGAAAAAAATTTACTATTTAATAACTTAATTTTTTAAATTATGTGTGATATAAAATTTTCAAGCTGGGCCTGGTGGTACACGCCTTTAATCCCAGCACTAGGGATGCAGAGGCAGGTGGATCGCTGTGAGTTCGAGGACAGCCTGGTCTACAAAGTGAGTCTAGGAAAGCCAAGGCTACACTGGGAAACTCTGTCTCAAAAAAATAAGAAAATTTAAAATATTTTTCAAGGAAAACTTTTAAATATTTTTTTTAACTCAGTGGGTAAAGTCCTTCCCCTCGAAGCGAGAAGAACTGAGGTAGGTGTGGTTGTCTTGTGATCCCATGGCCTGGGAAGCAGGGCAAGGTTTCTGGAACAAGATGACTAGCCAGGTTACAGGAACCATGAGGCTCCAGATTCAAGTGAAATATGCTGTCACGATACATGAAGTGGAGATGAAAAAAAACACCTGGTCTGAACCTTTGAAAACCACCTGCATGCCGACACATGTGAACACAGCCCCACATGCATAGGTGTGCTCACAGCACGGCCACACACAGACGCCACACATACAAACCATAACCAGGAAAAGAGATGTCACTCTACCTTACCGTTCCCAGGTTTGAACACTCTACTCTCTGATTGGTATCTTCTGCCAAGGTCTGAACACTCACTGGGAAAGATTGTGAGCAAAGAAAATAATTTTGCTGTTATTGTTGCTTTTTAAGTTGGGCCGAAGGCAGTTGCTTTTTGTTGAGGTCAGCTGTGCTCTGCTTCCTGAAGGACTTCCCTGCTTCACCGCCATCAGGTTTTTATCTACAGCAATGCTGGACTCTGTCGCTTGAGTGAATTTGGTTACCTCCCATGAATTCCATGCGCAGCTTCATCTTAGGACATTATGTTGATTGCAGTATGTGAGAATTCAAATGTAGAAGTAGTGTGGCACTTCTGAGAATGGTGACCTGCTAACAGAGACCTTCAAGAAGGTGAAACGTCCTCTGCCATAAATCCGTGAGGTTCACTGGTCAGTGAAGTCACAGGGGCTCACGGTCTCTTTAATGATACATGTTAAGACAGGGTGTGTACTCTAGCTGTATTTCCACACATACCTCTATGCTTCTGTATCTGTGGCTGTCTCTTAGAAGGATTTTTAATAAATATTAATTGAATGAATGATTACATCTTCCTTTTGGTAGTTTTTCATGTATTTTTAAAGCTAACAAATTCTCTGCTGAAACCGAAATGGTTTCTAATAGAAAGTTTAATTTATTCTTATAAATAAAACATTCTGTTTTGATATCATTTTATTAATTTATTTTAAAACATATTTAGGACTTATTTCTGAAAATGTTGATAACTCCTGTTACTTAAAGATGAGATGCCAAGTTATATCTGCTTGCTTGTAGCAATTGATGACTCCTGCTATTTGATACTGGAATCCTAACAAATCTAATGTTTCAACTCCCATCTATTCTACAACTTCCCTTGTGAGTTGATTTTTCCAACTGTCCAATTTAAATATCATTTTCATGAGCTCCTATGTTTTCCTATTTTATCTTTTGTTCATTCAGAAGTCTGTGATCACCATCTTCCTTCCTCATCTAAATGTCCTTTTTTTTTTCTAGTTTGTCCTTGGGGATTTCACTTATCTAATAAAGAAATACATTAACTTTTATATTTTTGGTTATGAGCCTAGCCTTTAACAGCTGAGTCTAACCTTGACTGTAATATTTATATAATTCCTGGTTGTTTCATCATTCTTCTTGTTCTACGTAGTTTTTTTTATTTTTTTATTTTTGCTTATATGCAATATAAATGTACATGTCAAAATAAAATGAAATAAATGGGAAAAAAGAAATTCATTAACTCACATTTCATGTTTGCTTTTAAAAAAGACTCGCTCTATTTCATACACAATGGGTTACTGAAAATGAATGAAGATTTGTCAGTGTTGGAGCTCGTCCATAATCATTAATTTGATCTAAGTTTTGTCTCAGTCAATGATTTCTACTGTTAAGTTAAAATTTAATATGTTACATAGTTGAAGGTTAAAAACGTCTCTTTATGTTCCAGATATGAGGCCCAAGTAAGACAGCATGAGAATGTCACTGCCTTAGAGTTGTGGGAAAAAATTCAGTGTTTGGAGGTTAGCATTTCTACTTGACATGTTAAAACTTACAGTTGATAGTTTGTAATTAATATAATAGCACATGAGGCAATAGATACCAGCTAGCCAGTGAGGTCTGAAAGCTGGAGAATCTGTATATTATTAGTGAAAATAAGTGAAGAAAATGTATCCAGAAAGGGTGCTGCAAGTGTTTTTCTCTGAACATAAGGCTCCTGCCAGCACTGTCTCCAAACATGAATGTTGTCGGCAAAGTTGAAGAGGAAATTCACTTCTGCTATCTCATATTTTAATATATTCAGTGCGTCTTAAAGAAATAGAGTGTTAATATTTTATTTATGCATTGGCTCAATTCACTTAGTGATTTTTTTCTTTTTGTTAATATTTGAAAGAAAATATAGAATACAGTTAAAATAACACAAAAAGATAGAGGAAGATATGACAGCACTGAAAAGTTTCTGAAAAATGATACAGAAATGGAGCCACGCTATGACCCATTAAAATAAAATTTATAGAATTATGAGATATGTATTTTATCATAAGGTAGGGCAATCTGCACTGAGGGCATCTGTATGCATTCCTCCTCTCTATGGAATTTATGTATTTACCTGTACCATCCTACAAGTATGTAAAAGTGTCTGATTGGAAGATTTTTATGACTTCCAATGCCACTTAAAAGATATCAAAATCACAGAATAAAACATCAAAGCACTCTAGAGGCTTGAAGACGCTCTTCTCAGACATGCCCTCTTTCACAAAGACACATCTTAGCCTTCTGCTCAGTTGTTATTGCTGCTATTTTTTCTCTGTACAGAGTTGCATTATGTTTATTGGTATTAAAAATGCAAGTTTATAATTTCTTATTTCCACACATAGAGACTCATGAAACGCACCAGGCGACTAGCAGGCTTCATGCTGTAATGTGATGTCACTCGAGACCAAGGTCCTCTTTTCTGGAGAACGTTGTGCTCACTGGCTCTCAGCCAGGGTCGCTGCTACATGCAAGGACCACGTGCTTGCATCCACAGCTACCCTCATTGGCAGAGCAGAAGGCACTTGTTTTCTTCCTGTAGGGCTAGAGAAGATCTTTCTCTGTAGGGATTTGAAGACTCATCTGTTTAGAATGCTGTTATGCTCCCGACATTACATGCAAGTTACATGCCTTGTATCACCAGAATCACAGGAAATCTTGAATTTTTAATTACGTTTATATGTGAAGTGTTTCTCTGTCTGTCTCTCTCTGTCTCTCTGTCTGTCTCTCTCTCTGTCTTTCTCTCTCTCCTGCTCCCTTTCTCCCTCCCTCCCTACGTCCCTCCCTCCCTCTCTCTCTTAAGCTGTGTGTGTGCACATGTACTACAGTATATTGTGGGGGGGGGTTGCAGGTCAAAGAACAAGTAGCAACCTCTGAGCCTTTGCTTCTCCTACTATGTGGAACCCAGAAGTGAACTCAGTTCACGAATCTTGGCAGCACTGTCCTCTACCTACTGTGACAACACAGCCTTGCGCCATTTCTTTAAAATGTACTCATTAATGTCATTAGTAAGTTCTTCTATGTAATTTTGTGTGGCAATGACTTGCTCATTTTCCTTAATTCCTTTAAAATTTGTATAAATATAGCACAATTCGTTTGCAAAGTGAACGTGGGGGTGGCTCCCATTGTCTTTCAGTTTGTCTGCTCTGTTGTCTGTTAGAGGGCACAGGAGCACTTACCTAAAAATCATTCAAAGCTTTACTAAGAACTATCAGTTTCCCAGCGTGCGAGGGAGATTGGCCAATGCAAGGTGGTTTGCATGCTGGATGTGAGCTGCAGCTGATTAGCATTTGCCATGAAGCATCCTAGCAGCTGCCTGTCCCCTCCCTCCACTTGACTTTTCTTCTTCCTGGGGATAATGTATTTGAACTGTTCTGCATTTCTATTACCACAATGAAGCATGCACTGTTTTCATGTGTTCTCCATCAACTTTCTTGTCTTCATTTAAGGTTCCTATGTGGGTCACTTCCATTTCACAAGCAGAGAGAAAACAAAATGAGAATAATTGAGTGAGGACTGGAAATTTAGATATAACTTAAAGCAACAGCCACACATGCAAAAAGAATATCAAGAAAGGAGAAAGAAGCAGAAACACAAAATCAGAAGAAATCACAACCCAAATTATATAAATCTGGTACACTTCCAAGATGTTGAATAAATAAGAAAACACAAAAATGTACTCAAGGAGATCCATACTCAACACTATCATAGTAAGATTTAAAAGAAAACGTATTGAGAGATACAGAAAACAAGATATTTGTCAAGCAAAAGTACATTATTAGGATTAACATCTAAGATTTCATCAGGAATAGCACGAGCCAAAAATATCAAACTGTTTATTCAAACAGACAATGGAGAAAAACAGAATTCTTTGTGGAACTTATATATAAAAAATACAAAATAAATAAATTCTTTCATAGCTAAGGCAAACTTTGTGTTGAAAATTTTAAGTAAAATTGAACACAAAGAAGATAAAATAGAGCCACAAACTGAAAAATTAAGAAAAATGAACTATGTATACCAATTTGAAATGCTAATAACAGACAAAATGTATTCCCAATAAAACGTGTTTCTAGAGGAGGGTAGAAATATTTATGAATGTCAGCAGCATTGCATCTTGACAGAGTATTCCCAGATGCACTAAACACAGAACTCCAAATAGTATAAAAGGAAAACTGACAGTATCAAAGAACATGAAAGTCAAAAATGATGAGTATCATAATTTCAATAGTAAATAGAATCCTTAGGAAAATTCTACCCATAGTTCCCTAGCCGCGCTAGGAAAGCTCTGACTTGCCCTATAATCCACATGTACCTGTGGACAGACAGTCTGTTAATAAGAGGAAGATGTGCTTTTACTCAGGTGAGGGAAGCACAAGCTCCACCATCAACCATGCATTTAGAAACTGGAAACAATAAAAGAAACTTCAAGATATAATTATGTTTTAATATAACAAAACACCATAATATCACAATGAAATGGCCAATAACAAAAACTTAAGAAGAATGCACTTGTAGATAATTATTAAAATAAAAATATTTCATCAGTAGAATTAAAAAAAAAACATATTCCAAAGCTGGATGTGGTAGTGCACGCCTATAATCCTAACCCTCAAGGAGGCATGGACAGGTGGATGCCTGTGAGTTAAAGGCCATCCTGGTCTACAAAGTGAGTCCAGGACAGCCAAGGCTACACAGAGAAACCCTGTCTGAAACAAACAAACAAACAAACAAACAAAAACAACAAACAGACAAACAAAAACTTCCAAATTAAATTAAGCACACCTCAGTCAGATGATGAGACTCACAGCCAAACTGGGGTGCAGCACAGGGAGTCTCATGGAAGAGTTGGGGGATAGAGGGACCTGGAGGGGACAGGAGCTCCACAAGGAGACCAATGGAGCCAACAAATCTGGGCCCGGGGGGCGGGCTGCAGGGACTGATGTACCAACCAAGGACCGTGTGTGGTGAGGACCTAGACAGTCTGCTCAGATGTAGTACATAGGCAGCACAGTCTCCTTGTGGGTCCCATAATATGGGGAGTAGGGGCTACCTCTGACATGTGCCTACTCTTTCATCATTTCCTCATGGGGGGTGGAGGTGGTGTGGCCTTGCCAGGTCACAGAGGAATAGGATTCAGGCAATCTAGATGAGACTTGATAGGCTGAGGTCAGATGACAGCAGCAAGGTGCTCCCCCTTTCTGAGAACTAGGGGAGGTGGGGAAAGGGGATGAAAGAGGGAGGGCAGGAATGGGAGAAGATGAGGGAATGTGTGGAGGAA
>OU015753.1:106181772-106192309 GCA_907169655.1 Acomys percivali
GTGTGTGTGTGTGTGTGTGTGTGTGTGTGTGTGTGTGTGTGTGTGATTTATTAGAGGGGCTTGCACACTTTGGTCTGAGTAGTTCAACAATGGTTGTCTGTCAATGGGAAAGCCAAAGATCTCCTCGGTCAGTGCACAAGACTGAATGCCTGAGCAGAACCAATCTGATGTTTTCTGATGTTTGTGTCTTCTGCCTGCCTTGAAATCCTGAAGAAGTGGGTTCTACTATGAGGGAAGAAGTGTCTCAGCATCACTGAATAAACTTGCTGGTGAGAGGGTGAGATTGGGAGCAAGCAGTATAAAAGCAAGAGCTTCCTTCATCTTTGTCCTTTAATATCCTCTGCCATTAAAGGCTCAGATTTAGGGTGGGACTCAAATGATCCAATCCAGAAAATCCTTTATAGACATATCCTGCTGCTTGGGGCTTAGTTGATTCCAGGTGGTCAAGTCCACAACCAAGATCAAACAACAGGTAGAGTATTTAAGTCACATGTTTACAAAGTCTTTTAAAAATCCCCGTTATAAAAGCCTATCCGAATGACTAAGTGATTGTTAGGGAATAAGCTCAACATTCAAAAGTAAATTTCAAGTGTGACAGTTAGCATCAAGCTGGGATCACTCATTGTGAAAATGTAGGACCATGGAAAAGGTGCTAATGTTGGCAGTTGTGATGCTGATGATGACAGGAAGGATGCTGTTGTGGGTGAGGATGCTGAGAGGGGTGCTCCTGGGTTGGAAGCAAGGGAATTGTCATGAATATGTGCAATTGCTGCTTAGCTTTTCTTTATACTTAAATGTACATTAAAAATATAACAACCAGAGATGCCCCTCCCACAGTTTCTCTTTCCTCTACAGGCCTTTTGTCATCTGCCCCCAGCTCTCCCCAGGTCTGATCTCCACCCTCATATCTCTGTGTTTCCTCTCCTACTTCTTTCTCTCTCTTCAACACTACCTCTGCCTCTTCTGTTTCTTCTTCTGGGTGAGATTTAAGCATCTTCCCTTGGATTCTCTGTGACAAGCTGGAGAAAAGTCAAGGTAGACTCTAAGGGGGAAGATGAGAGGGACTCCTAGCAGCAGGGGCCACAGAGGCTGCAGAGGACATCCGCTAGCTTGACAAGTCTTCCAGAGGGAGGGGAAACACCAACCCACTCACAAAAACTCTGACTCAAAATTCACCCAACCTACAAGGTATGCAGGGATGAAGATAGTGAGGGAATGTCCAGTCAATGCCTGGCCCAACCCGAGACCCACCACATGGGAGACACCTTACACCTGACACTATTAATGATATTGTGCTGCCCTTGTAGACAGAGTCAAGCAGTGTTGTCCTTGGAGAGGCTCCACACAGCAGCGCCTCTACACAGAAGCTGAGATTCACAGCCAAACATTGGGCAAAATATAGGGAGCCTTGTGGAGAAGTTAGTAGAAGGAGAAAAGGACATGGATATGACAGGAGTTTCGTAAGACCAAGAGAGCCAATTAACCAGGGCCTAGAGGGGCCTGCTGAGACTGAAGCACCAAGGACCTTGCATTGACTGTACCTAGCCCCCCTAGGAAGAAGTAGCTGATGGTCAGCTCAGGCATCATGTGGGTCCCCTAGTAAGGGACCTGGGGCTCCCTCTGACATGGACTCTGTTGCCAGCTTTCAATTGCTTCCTTCTGGCAGGACTGCCTTGTCAAGCCACAGGGGAAGAGGACATGATCCGCGCTAATAGGACTTGATAAGCTGACGTGTATCGGAAGGGTGGCAGAGGGAGGGAGGCAGGGCTGGGAGGTATGCAGGGACGGACATAGACTAAAATGTAAAGTTAATAAATAAGTTAAAACAGCTGAAGACGCGCACGCTTACGGGCAGCTCCGATTACTTTGAACTTCCGCGAACTTTCCTCCTGTTCTCCTTTCAGCTCACAGGAGGCAGCAGGAGGCAACTGCAGGTGTGGTGCTGGGAAATTTTCGGTGGACCCATTCGGGTTCATAGCTGCATAGATCTGCCTTTGTAGACCCCATCTAACTTCTGTGTCATCTAAAGCAGTGATTTATGTTGTTATAAATAAATGAACCCCCCCCCAAATGTTCGACTTTACCAACGAAGACTCAGGAACCAGATCCAGTCGTGAAAGCCTATTAGCTCAAAGAGGCAGAAAAAGCACCAGGCTGACCTTCCTACTCAGCTCATGTCCCAGAAGGAAAAAGCGAAGAGCCCTTTCTTCCTCCTACTTCACATTTCCTAGAGATTCCTTTATCAATGCCTCTCCTTTCTATTAAATCCCTGTCAGCTGATTGCTTTCTATGCCTCTTCACCTAGGGTTAGCTTTTATTAAATCCTTTTCACAGAAAGCTCTGGGATTAAAGGTGTGTGCTAGGGCTGAGTCCAACCACACATACTTGTTTATAGGAAACAGAAAGCCCTTGGGTTAAAGCTTGTGTTAGAGCTGAGCCACACCAAACAAAAAACAGGATTTTACAGTCCACAGTCTCTGGGTTCACAGTGGGATCAAATATCCTACCACAGATTTCTCCAGTTTCTCACAACATAACTGCACCATTCTGTGATTTCCTTAGACCCATCACTGATACTTATGCCTCTGTTTGTGGTTTGCTGAGCTAGAAGCTTCCCACATATTTCCTGACTTTTCCCTGAGGCGTGAACAGAGACACCTCTCACACTTGTATTTCTACAAATGCCACCTTTAAGGCTTTTTGGTACCAACCTCTTACAAATTCTTTCAATCTCTATTTTTCGTGCACTTCTACAGTCACTTCCACATTTTAGGTAATCTGTCACACGAACAGCCTGTTCCAAGATCCATGTTGCTAAATTTAAGGTGTTGTAGTAGAGTATCAGAGACTATTCACCTTAGTTGAAAAAAGTTAGTGGTAAAATAAATTACATGTAAACAAACAAACCAACAAACTACAGTTTTCACTATACTACTATAGTAAGACTGATTTATTTGTTTTGATAATCATCTTATTCTGTAAAAATTAACCAACAAAGTAACGTGGGGAGGGGAAAGTATGTTCTTGAGCAATTGCAGAAGTGCGAGACTGAAAACGGGCAACGTGCCACTTTCGCTCATAAACGCTTCCTCTCAGAACAAATTCATTTCTTTTTTTGTCTCTCCTGACCCTCTGGGGTTGGCAAAGATTGTTGGAATGCCTGTCTCTACAGCTGCTGTTACATAACATTTGTCCGTTCTATCTCTCCCCTCCAATACAGCTTCTCTTTCCCTATAACGTTTTCAACCTGTTAAGCAATTGTATCTGCAATGGTTGTCTCCCCCAAATCTCATTCTGAAGAGACAGAATTTAGACTCTTCGCCGTAGCTTCCAAGGTTCCCAAATCCATCCACAGCAGACAGGATTTTTGTACAAAATACAAAAATTAAGTGAACAGTGATATTACAACCAACAAATAAAATTCCAAAATGCGTAGGAAGGATCTCAGTGTAAATTATGGTCACCTTAGGTTTGGCAAAGGTCACCAGGATCAACACTCAATGTAGAAGTAACAAAAGACAAAAGAGGAGAAGAGTGCAATATAAAAATGAAAACCTTGTTTCATAAAAAGACAAAAAAATGAAAAAAAAAAAAACCAAACAAACAAAATAAGAAAGTTTAACCCAATTCATGAAATAAAAGAATGGCTTGAAGAACACACATATCTCAAAGCACTTTATCTACCATGTTGTAGGGTTTATATTTATAGGAAGAAACCCCACAATCATGGCAACTCTTCTTAAGGAAAGCCTTTAATTGAGACTGGCTTGCAGTTTAGTCCATTATCAGCATGGTATCGTGCAGGCAGACATGGTGTTGGAGCAGCAGCCGAGAGCTCTACATCTGGAGCAGGAAGAGAGAGTGACACTTGGCCTTGCTTGAGATTCTGAGACCTCAAACCTGCCTCCAGTGACGCACTTCCTTCAACAAGACCACACCTACTCCATCCAACAGAGTCACCTCCTAATAGTTTCCCTCCCTCTGTGCCTGTGGGAGCCGTTTTCATTCAAACCACCAAAGAACATGTAAAGAAACAATGCGAATCAATAACAAAAGCTGATTTAATGTATTGAAATGCAAATAAATACTTCTTTAAATAAAATAAACACGTGGAAAAATAACCCTATTTTAGTATTCCTGACACTGTTAGCCACCAGAATCTTGCAAATAAAAACCAGAATAAGGTCACATTTCCCATGCTTTATTCTGTCTATGATCAGAGAAATAAGAATAAGATTTGTATGGACACGCAGAAAGACCTTCTCATCACTCATGCCCAAGCATAGCTAAAGCAATGCAGGGTAGCCAAGAGTCCCTTAAATAGTAAATAATATTTTCAGAATACCTGCTATTTCCAATAATGACAAATAAACACATGGGAATTTAAAAAATAATATGCCCTTAAAGAATTTTAACAAAGCATCATCTTTGATAGTAAGATATGTCAGTATAAGAATCCACCAACTAATGAATGGATTTTAAAGATGTGGTGAATGAACAGGAATACATTGTTATTTTAGTCAGTAGAAGGATTAACATGTGAGCTTCAGCAGATAGAAAATATAAAAAAAAACACGAATGAAGGAAATATGTCATGAAAGTCACAGGCTCCACAGTTCACTTCCATGAACTATGGAGTCTCAGTTAGGCAATGATGGCCCAGACTGTGATGGGTTAGCAAAGGCACCAAAGGCAGGAAGCAAAGAGATCACAGACACTGGGTTTCTGTGTGCGCTGTTTAAATGTAAAGATGACTGAAAGATGATCATATAATTGTTTGGAATCAATATAAAATGATAGAAGTACATTCTTTAAATTATAGTAGTTACATTATTTGCATTCTATCTCAATAGTATTGTTATATCAAAAAGCATCATATATAGTATATCAGATATGCAGTAACTGCATTATGCATGTATATAATGTATATGTTTAAATTAGGAACAACACTGTGTGATTTTGTGTGTGTAATGTTCAGTTATTACACTTTGCTAGGTTGGTGAAAAGGCAGGGCTATTGTACTTTTATTGCTAGATGAGGAATTAAGTTTCATTTCACTGGTATTTCACCTGTTTGTTTGTTTTTAATGTGTTGACACCCATTACAAAGTCTCTGAGCATCTTTGAAGTCTAAAGTGTACTTTAACCATCACCTAAAGATGCACTAGTCTGAGAAACGTAGTCAAGAACTTTGACGTCTAAAGTGTACTTTAACCATCACCTAAAGATGCACTAGTCTGAGAAACGTAGTCAAGAACTCAGATGACTAGAGTAAGAGGCCAAGAGCGCATAGGGTTGGGGAAGCATCCTGCCTCCTGCTAGTGTCCCCGTGAGTGAAAGTCTCAAGTTCTGCAAAGCGCTTGCTACAAGCATTTTACATTAGACATGCGGCTTGTTGTTCATTCACTTAGACTAATTTCATCAAAGCCTTCAGTTAATTAGTTCCAAAGCATGTTAACCCCTATTAAAATATTTAAAGAATAGTTAGGAGTCCTCACAGTGCCACATTATGGGACGAAAACTGTAGACGCAGAACGTAGGTGGAAATCCTAATCCGGCAGTTCAGACTGAACCTTTAGACCAAAAATATTTCAGAACTGGCAAGTCTAATCAAATGTTTCTCTGGCCAAGGATCTGTGTAATTAACTTGACACAATTTAATCTGTAATCGAATGTGCAGTGCAGGGAAGGTTCTTTGGCTTAGAAATGTCAGCCATAAATTTTACTCTGATTTTAATTTATCTCCATTAAACAAAAGCTCACATTAAGGTTAGCCTGTAAAATAGTGAAACGGGTTTTTTTTGTTTGTTTTTTTTGTTTGTTTGTTTGTTTTCAATATTCTGGCTGTTAATACTTCACTAGAATAAGAACTAAAGTACACAATCAATTTAAGTAGTTTAATCTAGTTCTCTTTAATTTGATGGGAAAATTGTTTTCTCCTTTATTGCAGGTACTATTTTTGTGTGTTTCCCCAAAGAAAAATCAATGTGAAATTTTTTTTTTAACTGAGCCTAATACTTTCCATTTAAAAAGAAAACCTAAGTCTTGGATAGTTGTGTGCCATTTTTCCTAATCATAGAAGTACCATATCAGGGCAGTTCAGAACTTAATGTCCTAAAGCTTCTAATGTTGTTTTCTTTATTAAAATTCAGAGATATGTACAAGAAAATGAAATTCAAGTCTAACTATTGTACATAATAAATGGATTGTATGTACCTACTACTGCATATTCTTTTGTAGAATAATGATATGAGTTAATAATTAATGGGAAAAGCTAGGAAACAGTGGCTCTGCTGGACTTGTTTACCCCATTTTTAGTGTCCTATGGTAGACAACACCCTCAGATGCCTGGATCTCAAGAGTTTTTATTGTATGATGGAGCTGACACTGAACTGTGGTAGTGTGACACTACGCAGAGTAGTCAAGTCTGCTTCTAAAGGCCAAGGGACTACTAATTTTCAATGTACAAAAATTGTAAAGCAATTATTTTAGGAATAATGGAACTTATTTCAGTACTGTCTTTATATCTATGTATTCATTTAGTATTTTATTCAGGTCTTAATTTCATTTCCTCAAAAAATTATGTCACCTTTGGTGTAATAATCTTGTTCCTATCTGAAATATTGGTTTGAATGCACTAAAATAGATAACTTTTTCCATTGTTCCAATTATAAACATACATAATTAATTTTTTACATTACATAAAGCACTCATGGTGACTTTGATTATTAATTAATTTTAAAAGATTAATCTTAGATTAGTGATGGTTAGTATGTGTTTTTGTGAAGGTATGTAAGTATGAGTTCAGTATCTACGGAGGCCAGAGTTGTGGCACCTCTAGGAGCTGGCAGTATACTCACCTGTGAGCTCCCAAAGGAGGGATGGGGTGAAGAAGACAGGAGGAGGAGAGAACCTGTGAGGAGAGGTGAGCAGGGAAACCTCAGTGGGGATGTGAAAATAATAACAAAAAAGCTGAAAAATTCTTCAAAAGTTATTCAAAATGGTCTGTCTGCTCCAGCTGCACATTAAGCTTATAGCCAATGACTTTACTGTCTGTATTGTTGTTTAATAATTTCACTATTGCTTCTCCTCAGTCTTCACATAGTTGTGTATATGTAGTAATTTTTCTTTCTTTTTAAAAAATTTTTTATTAATTTATTCTTGTTACATCTCAATGGTTATCCCATCCCTTGTATCCTCCCATTCTTCCCTCCCTCCCATTTTCCCCTTATTCCCCTCCCCTATGACTGTTCTTAGAACACTTTATGCCATATATTTTGAATATATGTCTCCTCTTCCAGCCTCTCCTAGATTCTTACCAACTCCCTATCCACCATCTTGTCTGTCTCTGTCTCTGTCTGTCTGTCTGTCTGTCTGTCTCTCTCTCTCTCTAGACAAGCAAACATAAAAAAGACAATGAAAACAATGTATGTGGTAACATCTCTTTAGTAAATGGTGCTGATGACCACACACAGAATTGAATTAGATCCACATCTCTTATTCTGCACAAAAGAATCAGTTCAAAATGTATCAATAACCCTAATTTAAAACTTGAAATACCACAACTGCTAGAGAGAAATATAGGGCATACAGTTCAAGTTAGAAGTCAGTCAAAAGACCTTCCTAAGAGGAAAGACTCCAATCACCCAGGAAATAGTTTTTCAGGAATCAACAACATGGCTACATGAAATTTAAACTTTTGCATCAGAAATGAAGTTCTCAGGAGAGCCAGACACGGCCCAAAGTGTAGGAGGAAGCCTCTGTCATGTGTTATATTTGGTGGCTAGTACATTTTATTTATGTACATATAGAATCATTCCTTTAAGAAATCAGTCCTCAAGGTGCTGGGTATCAAAATCCATTTATATACCTAAGGGAGCTGAGAGGCCAAATGAGGGTGTCTTTGTGTTTATGCAAAAGCATATTGCATTAACCATAAAGTGATAAAGTTATAAAATGCCAATTTATTTCCAAACAATAGTAACAAAATTATTTCATGAATTATTTTCTTAAAATAAATGTCCTTTGAAAATTTAGTGTTTTGTTCAATGAAAATGGAATGAGAAAATATATTTTCTACTTTTGTGCCCACTGTTATGTGCAGTTTTAATTTGTTACTTAGCAGCAAATGCTTCTCTGTAGTGACAGTGTTCATTCATGGCCCCGTTTTCAGACCCTGAGAGTTTCTTCATCCCCATCAACATTTACTGATAATTTAAATCACTGAGCCTATGGATGTATGATGTAATGCCCTTTAATTTGCCTTTCCTAGCTTATCTGTGAATGTAAGCATTTTTCATACATTTATTAGGTATTAAAGCTTCTGTTTGGCATAATTGCTCATTCAAATTTCCTTCAAAATAACTTAATGGTTCATAAAATTTCTTTATATAGTTTGTAAACTAATCTTTGTCCATAATAGATGTTACAAATATTCTTTTGAAACTTTGTAACTCTTTTTTTTAATTTTATTAATTTATTCATGTTACATCTCAATGGTTACCCCATCCCTTGTATCTTCCCATTCTTCCCTCCCTCCCATTTCCCCCTTATTCCCCTCCCCTATGACTGTTCCTGAGAGGGATTACCTCCCCCTGTATATGCTCATAGGGTATCAAGTCTCTTCTCGGTGACCTGCTGTCCTTCCTCTGAGTGCCACTAGGTCTCCCCCTCCAGGGGACATGGTCAAATGTGAGGCACCAGAGTACATGAGAAAGTCATATCCCTCTCTCTACTCAAGTGTGGAGACTGTTCTGACCATTGGCTAGATCTGGGTAGGGGTTTAAAGTTTACCGCCTGTATTGTCCTTGGCTGGTGCCTTAGTTTGAGCGGGATCCCTTGGCCCAAATCTGCCTATGAAACATTTTGTTAATATTTTATAATAGTAAAAGCTCAATTTTGGAAAAAAAAATTTTAATTTTAGAAGAGCTAAACATTTTTACATTTTAAGATTTATTTTATTAATTCTTTGAGAAATTCATGCACTGCATTTTGTTTGTATTCATCTTTTCTCATCAACACCACCAGATGCAACCACATTCCCACCAATTTTGTCCAATATTTGTTACCTGAATACCCGAATACTCATCAGCATGTGAATAATCAAACCTTCCAGGCATCACAGCTCTTACAGAAAACTGACCCTCCCTCTTCTGGTGGCCAATAGCTCTTCAGATGAGATGGGACGATGTGTGTTGACTACCCACCTTCAGGTGAGAGATGGTCTGTCACGATCTTGGGTGGCCCTAGTGCATGTTGTCACCATAACAGCAGGTTCACATGTAAAACTTCCTTGTTGTGTCCAAGAATCACTGTTTTTTTATTCACCCATCACCCTTAGTTCTTTGTACTATGAATGCGAACCTTGGGGGAAGCATGGGCTATAGACATCTCATAGAATGTTGCGTGCTCTGTGGTCCCTTATTCTCCATGTGTTAACTGGTTGTGTGCCTCTGTAATAATTGCCATCTACTGCACGAAGAAGCTTCTCTGAAGAGAGTTGAAAGATGAACTCATCTACTGATAACAAATAATTAGGGGTCAGTTTAATACTATGTCTATTTAGCAGAATAAAAATGATGGCTTCTCCTCTGTGGTCTATGATCTTTCTAACTACAGCTTCTGGGCCCAGATGTAATGTATGAACGACCTTGTAGAATAAACCTTAAGTCCATTCAGAAAGTGTTTGGTTAGTCCCATAGCAACCGTTCCATGATTGCATCATCAGTCATGTCTTGCCAGGCCAGTCACATTGTCGCTCACAGGTGGAAAAATATTGATAATGATATTGCTCACTGTGGAGCGTGAATCTCGCCTTCTAGCACTATGAGTGTTACATAGTGTTCCTGAAGCTTTGAGGTCTATACCAGACTGCTTCTCCGCTTTCCACAGCTCGAGTACACCATGTCTTCAGCACCAAGATCTGGTGTCAAGTTCTGGAGGAAAAGCACATGCAGCAGCAGCAGCCTGTGAGCTTGTGAGTCTGTGGGCCTCGAAGGCCAACAGCTCTCAAAGAAATAAGCCATTCCTGACACTGATCTTATTGTACAACGACGTGTGCTGTCATCCCTCCTCATACACCCTCCTATTCAAAAATTCCCATTCTTCCTCTATATCACATCCTACTTCCTCTCCCATGTAGCTGCTCTAACATGGAACAGTACTAATTTTCTTAGCTCTTAAGAATTCTCTGAACAAATATCTACATCTTAAGATTCAAAGCTAAAATCTGCAAATGAGAAAACATTCAATATTTGTCTTTATGGGTCTGGGTTACATCACTCAAGATGACAGGAAGTATCCAGCTCCATCCATGTACTTGATAATTTTTATAACTTCATTTTTAAGAACTGAATAACAGTTCATTTTGAAACGTATGCGCTTGGATCAGATCACACGTGGACTGTTCAGGCCACCTGTGCCTTTGCTACAACCAGTGTCTAAGTTTCCTCTAGGACAAGCACAGGTCTCCTGTGCCACATCCAGCCTTAGCACACACACACACACACACACACACACACACACACACACACACACAC
>OU015753.1:106205087-106220369 GCA_907169655.1 Acomys percivali
CACACACACACACACACACACACACACACACACACACACACACACACCATATACCACATGCACATTCACACACAGAGACACACATCACATGAACATGCACACAGCAGAACACAAAGAAACAAGGTGAAAAGCAATGATGGAATGTATTCAGTTTGACTTCTGGCCTCCTCCCACATACTTATGCACACATGCAGACAGACAAAGCACATGAAAGACATGTATGTTGAAAAAACAAGATATGATCCTGTAATTCAAGACCATGGAAGTTAATCTTCTAATCTCTTCTAACCTTTATAAGATTCAGTTCTTTGATGGAGATAACCCATGCCACTGGACGAGAGCCACTTTCAGACATACCACTGAAAAGCCCCAAAAAACTGAAATAAATCTTCTAAGTGTTTTTGCTATTTGTAACACGTTCATTGGCACGTTCATTGCTGTGTCAAAGAAGAGGGATATTAAATATTGTTGATTGGTCTCTTTGTTTTAAGAAATAACTGCCTTCATCTCAGACTCAATTGTGAAAGGAATCACCCTCCTACATGCCTCCAGAACCTCAGTCTTCTTAAGCAATTATTGCACAACTACTGCATTGTAGGCATTTCATCTATTGGGCCAGACCAAGGAAGGCATGGCTTCAGCCATGGCAAGCGGCTCGCTGATTGACCTAGGATGAAGCAAAGAGAAAGAGCCTTCCCCAGGAACCTAATGGTCAGAGCCTAGTGCTCTACCGAGTGCTGATGGGAAGCACCACAGCAGCAGGATAAAGCAGATCAGCACAAGTGGGTTGCGGGGATGTGTAGTGATGGGCTTTACCATAGATATGTGCTATGAGAGAGTGACTCTCAGCTCAGGGGGATGCATTTGTATGCATAGGAAAGATGTAGAACTTAGCACCAGCAGAAAATGTATACAAATGTAACATTCCTCTACATGGAGCTTGCATTAAAGTTTCAAAGGAAGAATCAAGTACATTGACACAGGCAAAAATACAAACACATTCATACATGTAAGAGCATCCTTGATAGATTTTGACAGGAAAAAAACTGACTTATTTCTATTAGATATATTATGATGGGTAAAGCACCCATGGTCCCACAAACACACGTGTAAAGCACTCATATGAACATACACATAAACATAGCACTTGTGGACACATACATGTAAAGCACTCACATGAGTACACACATACACATAGCACTCATAAACACACACACAGAAATTGCACAACAGGTAAAGAGAATTTGCAACTGTTGCATGAGGCAAGGTGCTATTTAGCTTCAGTGGCTGCGGCGTCATTTACGCACACGGGTTTAGGACGAAATTAGTGTGTTTCACAAGTGACTGTGAAGCTAGCACATGCATGTTCTCATGAGCTCCAGAGGATTTATACACCGGTGACTTTTACTGGCTTCTCTCTGAGTGATGTAGTCTCAGGACACCGTGCTCTACAGGAACTCCAGAATCCGATTTACTTTCCACATTCTGAGATAAATGTGCAGTTTATAGAGTACAGGGTATCTTCCGATGGGATATTGTTCTCTGCCAGTGGAAGAAAGTCAGTCGGACAACGTAAAGTAAGTTCTGGGTATCTCATCCTGCATGTGAGGTCTGAGAGCTGCTGACACTAAACCTGCCCAGTTACAACAGTTTTTAAAGACCTTCAGTTTCTGTCCTAAGTTTCTTTTGTCCTGAATTAACAGAGAGGGGCTGGGTCTCTGGCTGATATCACACAGTCCAACAGATGTAGTTAAGGTAACTAAATATCGGAATTTTTCATACTGTAAAAACACAATGTGGTCTTTTGTAATTTCTGCACTTCAATCGTTTAAAGTTACCATTCAAAATGAAGTTCAGTATATTGTGTAAACAGAAACATGTGAGATTCTGGTTTGTAGAAAGACAGAAAGTAAAATTTGATTAAATTAACAATGAAATAATAACATTTAGCTTCATCTGAGTAAATCAGTATTCCATTTTGTTGATTGCATAAAAAAAGATTCACACAGTAGGATATAATTTTGAAAGTGTTAAAATTTGCATTCATTAGCACTCCAGAGGCTAATCAAGGCATTTCCAATTAGGACCCACTCCAGCTGTACTCAGCCACGATGGCAGCGGTTTACATGGATAGGGAGACAATTTACACTGCACCAAGTTATCCTTGATCTGCTTCCATCTAGAAACTTCTAGCTGCCGACGCCTTATCCTCTGCCTTGCAGCTGAGTCTCTGTGTGTATTCAGGAGATGGTGAGGCTCACTGACTACAACATTTCATAGAAAACTTTGTTCAGTGCTCTCTGACAACTTGGCTAACCAAGTGGAGAATTCTGTGACTGGGCTTGACGAAGAACGTAGACTTTGAAGGATTAGCGAATAAACTCACTGATCAAATCGACGAAAACCAAAACCCACAGCAATCAGCATCAAGAGAAATGATGAGGAAGATGGAAGAAATGTATGTCCCAGTGTCACTATTACTGCTTTAAGTGTCAAATTTGACTCCTGTTCTAGAAGCCTCCTGGGCGCAGCCGCTCCCTGTGAGTCTAGCCACTCGTGAAGCTATCAGGGTGCCAGGAAGGATATCCTGGGCCCACAGCTCAAAAGTCAAGCTTTGGAGGTCAAAAGAAATAAGCTAGTGGGAGGGTAACAAATTGATGTTCTTGTTAATCTGTTCTGATAGTGTGTGTGTGTGTGTGTGTGTGTGTGTGTGTGTGTGTGTGTGTGTGTGTGTGTGTGTGTCAGAGTTTCTCAGTGTAGCCTTGGCTATCCTGCACTTGATTCATAGACCAGGCTGGCCTTGAACTCTCAAAGATCCTCCTGCATCTGCCTCCCTAAGTGCTGGCATTAAAGGCGTGCACCACTACCACCTGGCTGTGTTTTGACTTCTGAAACAAAATCTCAAGCTTATAGCCCAGCTGGCCTGAAGTTTACTCTGTAGCTGAGTTGGCCTGAACCTATGTTAGGTTTTTTTGTTGTTTTGGGTTTTTTGTTTGTTTGTTTTTGTTGTTGTTGTTGTTGTTTTGTTTTTTCTTTCTTTTTTTTTTTTTGGCTTCAATATCCCAAGTGTAAGAATTATAAGCATGGGCCACTGCATGTAATTAATTTAATATTAGTGAATATTTGTGAACATTTAGGTATTGTATTTTTATTATTTATATTAGCTAGTTTTTTGTTTTGTTTTGTTTCAAGATAAATTGAAAACTGGTTTCTTTCTATTAGATATATTTCCTATTTTCTCTGAGTAGCCCTGACTTTCCTGGAACTCATTTTGTAGACCAGGATGGATTAGAACTCAGAGATCCCCCCTGCCCCAGTGCAGGGATTAAGGTGTGTGCCACCACTGCCCAGCTTAGCTGTATCCTTTTCTGAGAACCAGAAACTGTTTTGGTGGGAATGAATGGCAAAGATGAGTGGCTCAAGTCAATTATTCAGTTTGAAATCCTGAAATTATTTAGGAAATTATCAGAATTATTGACAGAAGCCAGTATTAGAGCCATACTCTGTGAAGATGTCTGCATAGCATATCTGGAATAAAGTTCCATCTGCCAGAAGCTTGTGGGTGCCAAAGCCTGTGAAATATCAATGGGAAGTGGCTTCCTAGTTCCCAAGGCCTTTACCGTGAGGAACGGAATGCCCTGTTACCAGGTAGTGATGTCCACACAGTATAATGAAGTGGACAAATGTCAGGCAGCCAAATTGCCTAGAATTCAAGACATCAAACTAATCATTCAGAATAATTAAACAAACAAACAAAAAAGCAAAGGAAGTTGATGAGTCAATTTGCTAATTTTGCCAAGGAACTAGACTTAAATTTTATACATAGCCATGAAGCAATGAAGGCCAGACATCTTGAAAATAATCTCAAGTGTAATGCTTTGGGATAGCAGCTATCACTAGAGCATCCATTAGGAAGGCATTTAGAAAGATTGAGCATGGTTGAGACATGATGTGATACTAAGCTAGAATTATGCCTTCAAGTTGTAGAAGGGAAGAAATCCACATTACCAGAAACATATCTACAGTCAGTAAGTCATCAAACATCAAATACAAACACTGGACCAAAATAGATTCTGCCTTCAAAAAATTGTCCTAGTAAGGAAAAGGTTGATTTCAATATTATAAACCAGATTATAGAGGGTAAAATATGACAGTTGTAATATGTTCACAATTTCATATATGCACACAGTAGATCATACAAAGACCATATATGACATTCATGTGCGACATAGTAATATTCCCATCAGTAACAGACTGTACATGTGATAATGGTTGTAAAAAAAATGGAATCTCCTGGCACCATCATGTTTGATGAAGGAACCTGAGCCCCTGTTTCTCAGATAAACCCTTTACCAGCAACATGTGGCTGTTTATTATTTTCATATAAATAATATTTACATCTGTATAGACATTAGTTACCAATATATCCTTAAGAAGAAAATGATTGAAATTATCAGCTGTCAGTAAAATATAGCTTTGAGCTCAAGATGATTACTTTTACTGGATTCCCAAATTAATCTGAAAATTAATAATGCCGCTTATTTCCATAATAATTTCATTCTATCTTTTCTTTTCCTAGAAACTATGAAAAAAATAATAAGTTACTATAAAAGCTTTTGGAAGAATGAGATAAAAGTCATAATAAATTAATCCTGGTATTCTTGAAACACGATGAAAGTAAGCAGTATATACCTGTTTCACTGTTATAATAAAGAGACTGTCTGAAAAAATATCAAATAACCATCTTGGATTATAAATAAGGCATCTGCCTGTGCATCATGGCACAAATGGATAGCACATGAAATCTCCTCTGGCTTTATTAGATATATTTTCACTCAAAATGAAGTCTCTGTGCTGTAATTCACATTCCAGACAGCTGCACTTGGCCTTCTTTACAAAATAAACCATGAGAAAATGACGATAACAAAATCAGAGATGGGGAATATATCATCTCACACAGGCAGAGTCAGTTACTCTTGTCTTTGTTTGAAAAACACTATGGCAATGATAGCCATGCTCACCACCACATGACACAGCAGCCATGGGTGCCATTGCTTGAGAAAATTATTCTCTGGAGAACGCAGGGAGTGAAAACTGACGATTAAGACACTATTTTAATGCACCTATTCTTGAAGGGCCTAGCACTAGTTTTGGAATAAGTAGTCAACTACTTATTTAATTGGAACAGAAGAGCAACATGGCATTTAACCTTTAACAAAATTTTCATATACAATTAGTTGTGAATATTTTCCCTTAGTTCTAAAAAGAAAACTTCTTTATCCATTCTTCGGTTGAGGGACATCTAGGCTGTTTCCAGATTCTGGCTATTATGAAGAAAGTTGCTATGAACATAGTTGAGCAAATGTCCTTGTTGTGTGGTAGAGCATCTTTCTGTTATTTGCCCAGGAGTGGTATGGCTGGGTCTTGAGGTAGAAAAATTCCCAGTTTTCTGAGAAAGCAGCAGACTGATTTGCAAAGTAGTTATACAAGTTTGCACTCCCACCAGCAGTGGATGAGTGTTGCCCTTTCTCCACATCCTCATCAGCATGTGCTATAACTTGAGTTTTTTATCTTAGCCATTCTGGTAGGTGTAAGATGGAGTCTCAGAGTCATTTTGACTTGCATTACCCTGATTATGAAGGATATTCAGCATTTCTTTAAATGTCTCTCGGCCATTGGATATTTCTCTGTTGAGAATTATGTTTAGCTCTGTGCCCCATCTTTTTAATTGGGCTTTTTTGTTTGTTGGCGGCATTTGTTTGTTTGTTTTTTAACTCTTTATATATTTCTAATATTTTTTAAACCGTGGTATATTTAAGCAATGGAATACCATTAAATAGCCATTAAAAACACGGATATCATGAAATTTGCAGGCAAATGTGGATGTAACTAGAAAAGGTCATCATCAGTGAGGTAATGCAGATCTAGAAAGAAACACATAGTCTGTACTCACTTATAAGCAGGTTTTAGCCATTTAGGACAGGATATATATACTACAACGCACATAAGTAAAAAGCAGATAAATAAAAAAAGAAGACACAAGGGAAGATGCCTAAGTCTTACACAGAAGAGCAAATAGAATAGACTGAGGTAGTAGTTGAAGAGAGAAATAAGGTAAGAGAGGAAGCACAGAGAGATAGATGGGTGGAGACAGGAGGAAAGGAAAAACCATGGGCGGAGGCATCTCGGTGACATGCTGGAGACCTAAGTCAGCGTACACTCCCAGGGGCATATGAAAGGGACTCTAACAAAGACTCCTAGTAGCAGGGGCCATAGAGACTGGAGAGGACACCCTCTAACTAGACAAGGCTCCTAGTAGAGGGAGGGGAACACTAACCCACCCACAAAATCTTTGACCCGAAATTCACCCAGACTACAAAATGTTCAGGGATAAAGATAGACCAGACAGAACAGATATTGCAGTACTATCCAGCCAATACCTGATTCAACCCAAGGCCCACCCCCAACCCCTGACAATATTAATGATGCTCTGCCAAAGGAGCCTATCAGAGTTGTCCTCTGAGAGACTCCATCCAGCAGCAATTCAAAGCAGATGCTAAGGCTCACAGCCAAAGATTGGGTGAAGCTTACAGAGTATATTAGAAAAGTGGGTGTTGGTGAAGATAGAAGGACCTAGAGGTGACCTAGAGAGCTCCACAAAATGACTAACAGAGCCAACTAACCAAGGCCAAGATGGGCCCTGAAGTCTGAAGCATCAACCAAGGACCGTGCATGTACTGGACCTAGGTCTCTACATAGGTGAAGCCAATGAGTAGTTTAGACTTCACGTGCTTCCACTAGTAAGAGGAGTGGGTGCTGTCTCTGACGTGGACTCTGTTGTGTTCTTTTCGATGACTTTCCCTGGTGGGACTGCCTTGCCAGGCCACAGGGGAAGAAAATGAAGTCAGTTATGATGTGACTTGATGAGCTGAGGCGGGTAAGTAGGGGAGGCTCCCCTTCTCTATGGAATAAGGAAGGGGGAGTTGGGGAGTAAGGGTGGGACTGGGGGCTACACCCAGCATGTAAAGTGAATAAACAATAGTTTTTTTTTTAAAGAAAACTTCTAATTTCCGAGTTTATTAGGTTTTTTTGGTTTTGGTTTTAGTTTCTAATACCTTTTTGTTATTTGAATTTTCATGCATGTATGTAATGTGTCTTGACCATATTCACCTCTGGTTCTATTCCTTCAAATTCCTCAGACTCCTCCAACGCTTCTTCATCTTCAACTGCATTTTCTCTCTCTGTGTCTGTGTCGTCTCTGTCTGTTTCCCTGTCTCTGTCTCTGTCTGTCTGCCTGTCTGTCTGTCTATAAGCCATTGAGTACAAATTAGTGCTGCCATATGTGTATGGGTGTTGTGTCATCCACATGGACATGTTTCAACTGTGTCCATCTTTCCCCTCAAAACTGACTCCCTCTCTCTCCAAGAAACCATTAAGCAACAGCATCCCTTCAGCCAGGGGTGGAGTCTCTAGAACCGCTTCTTTCTTCAAGCTAGGACTTTTTAACTAGCTTGATCTGGTGCAAGTCTGTGTTGGTAACCACAGCTGCCGTGTGTGTGTGTGTGTGTGTGTGTGTGTGTGTGTGTGTGTGTGTGTGTGCTAGTATTTCATAGCACACTTCTAACTCTTCTATTGTTTTCTGTTGTCTTTCCTGAACCTCTCAGTGAGCTCCTGAGTGTTGTCTTCGTGGCTGAGGACTCAGTCACTGAATCCCTGCACTTTAAACAGTTACAAGCCTCTGCGTTAAG
Source organism: Acomys percivali (assembly GCA_907169655.1). NCBI lineage: Eukaryota > Metazoa > Chordata > Mammalia > Rodentia > Muridae > Acomys > Acomys percivali. The sequence goes on from OU015753.1 coordinate 106,212,836, forward strand.
TACAACAATCTGCAGTAAGAAGTTTCTCTGACCAAGGTTGAGAGCAGCTAAGAGTATAAACATAAAATATTGAGAAATCATTTCAGTACGTGATGGTTTAGAAAAACAATAGGTTCTTGTCTTCTGTCTGATTTCTCTAGCTATTGCTTTGGGCCATGTTTACATTGGTCCCTCCATTGGGAGACTCACAGCCAATCATTGGGAGTTAGTGATCCCAGTGAATATTTTTACCACGACTACATCTTACTCTGCAGTTCTTTATTATTGCACACAGGATTTAGTGCTGTGTATAATCGTTGATATCTTTTGTGTCCCAGGTGCTTCCATAGCCTCTTCCAGCACTATGAACGCAAGCAATCTGGGAGAGTTTTTCATCAGTTAGAGATTGATTTCTTGAGGTCCTGTAACAGAAGTCTGTGGTGTATGACAGTCTAGCCACGGTGGCCAGTCATCGGCCACGGTAATATCCTGTAGTGCTTTGTGCCTCTATGGCTTTAATGACCATTAACCCATAGGGAGGCAACCTGTGACCGGCAGCAAGATTTTTATTTTATAAACCATGTTCTCTAGGATTCTGATTTCATTCATGATTAAAATATGCTGCCAAGTCTAATGTCTTATTTGTACCATATCCTCCATGAAGATTTTAAAAGATTATAGAATCTCTACCTAAGATATTTGTAAAGGTTGGCTAGCAACATTTTTCTTTCCCTCTTAATTTGATAAGTTATAAAGGCGAGCTATGTATTTCACTCCTTTCTCTTATTTGTTGATGAAATATTTCATTACTAAAGTGTATTTAAAGGGTCATGATTGTCCAAATAAAGCAAACACCATGAGTGATTGTTTTATTTCATTTGGAGAAAATTTTGTGCCTTTCAGAAAAGGGACCACTGAAGTGTCTGTCCCCAATGTGTGGGTAAAAGTTCACTAAGCACGGCATATAAAATAATCTTTACTAATGGGAAAGTATGTGCCCATTCAAGCTATCCTAACTAAATTCAGTGGGTCATAGGCTATGTAAGAGAAGATAGTAGATGAAGGATTTACTGGGAAGAAAGAAAATCTTCAGTGGGAAAGAGTGAATGTAAAAGTTATATACGATAGAGGATAATAGGGTAAATTATTCTAAATTCTAAACTAAAACCCATTATACAAATACACGAAACTGTCAAAGAATAAATGAAAAGCTATGTTGTGAAACTTAAATTCAATTATCTTTAATTAAAAATTGAACTCCGAGTATACAATTCTCTTGGATATAAATTAAAACCTGGCATGCAAATAGACGTTCCTCTTCTTCGTAATACTGAAAAAAGATACATATTCTGGCTTTCTTAATGAAATTATTAATGTGTGCAAGGCCTGACACTGATGTCTGATATCCTCTAATGGAAGAGGTAGCGACAGTAAAGAAGGCCATATGTAACACTTGGAGGTAAAATCCAGCCAGGGAGGCTGACTTCATTTTATGCATGTATCAGAAATTACCCATGCTGGGGAAAAGCATAGTGTTCTAATAAAGACAAACTGTGCTTAATGTCGGTTTTGCTAATGCTTTTTGCAATTCAAAAATGCTGCTTTTGTATTAAAACAGTTGGCAGAATATTAGACAGTGCTTAGGGCGACAGCAATAGGCAGCCTACAGAAGGCAAGGCCTGCAGAGAATTCAGAAAGGATGGAATGTGTAGCCTTTGATTGAGAAACTGTTTGAAGTGGTGGAGAAAGATTGTTTTAAAGAACATTAATTATAACCTGAATTCACTATAATTCATAAGAAACATTACTTTGTATCAGAAAAAAAAAAGAGAGAACATATTTCCTAGAAAATCTGCTTTTGTATATATTCAAACAGGGCTCTAGGCTGGCTTTAGTCAAGCCAAAAATCTTACAAGTAGTAAAAATATTTGGCTAATCAAAGTGAATTACTGTTATCAGACAAGCTTCTCAATTAAGTTAATTGGAGAAATTCATACCCTGAGATGTATACCAGGACACTGACATTTTAAAGCACTACTAGCTGTGAAATAAAAACTAGAGAAATATATAAAACATTTGCACATGCAATGTTGTCCATAAAAGAAAATAAGATGAGGCAGACATATATTTGTAAGATATTCTGGACAAACTGTTTTTTGTACTCAAATTTAAAAATAATGAGAAAACTTTCATAGGCAGCAGATTGGAAGCACTGCATTTATAGCCACTCCATGTTGGAAGCTAAAGGACTCACAATCTTTTCTACTGTCAAGAAAGTGATCACAAAATGATCTGTATCTTCTATCATTTTCATACGCAAAATTGTGTTTCAAATTGGATACATATGGGACACCAAAATTCTATGCCAATCTTATGAGCACAGGACTTTAAGACTCTATAACAAAGAAGAAGGGGACGAATGACAGACACTGGCCTCACTGTGGGCTGTAAGATGTTTGTTTGGTGTTTTTCATCAGAAAGAACAAAGCACTCATTTTTCTCCTGTCTCATTTTATCTTTTCATATTGCATCCGTTAGCAAACTTGTATCATTTAACATGTCATAACCATAGCAAATACATCATTCTAATCAAAGGAATCATGTATAAACCTGTTCAATTTGACATCAGCAAAACTGAGAAACAATCAAGTGACTAACATTAAAATGAATGTATTGAAAAATAAATTTTCATTAATTTTATATTAATTTCTATATTCATTTAATGGAAGTAGCAGTTTCAAATTTCAAAGTAATTTCATTTAATGCATTTGATTCTCTGAACACATTATGTCTGTGAGCCTTTGATCAATAAGCACAAAACAAATATTCATCTGAATTCTTTATCAAAAGCCAATTAAAGGTTCTGGAGACTTTTCCCCAACAGAAAAGAATTCTGAGCATTTTATACTAAGTCCCATGCTTGATGCTAACAATGATTCTGCACAGTGTCCGGAAACCATCTGAGGGCTGGAGTACTGTACTGTGCACCTGTGTTCTTACACCATCCCAACAGCCATTCATACGGTGGCATATGTGGTACAAATCAACATCCATAAGTTTATAAACTATCAGCACTTTAATAAAAATGTATGATTTCTGTGAATACAGATATCAAATAGCTGTGACAGATATGCAACAAACGCTGAAAACTTAAGAATATTTATAACCACACTAACTTCACTAGATTTTCCTACACCACACTCCCAGATTTATCAGATTTCTCTCCCTTCCACTCCCCATTGCATCTTGAATATCTTGCATTAGTTTTTTATAGCTTCATAATAGATGATGACATCACTTTATTATATTTATTCACTTGCTTGTGATGGTGGTGGTATGAGTGTATGTACCTGTGCCATAATGCCTGGACAACCTGAAGGATATGATTCTTTTCTGCCTTAGGAGTCATAGAAATCAAAGTCAAATTTAACCATCAGTCTCAGAAGCAGGTGCCCTTACCTGTTGTGTCCAAAAAATTCCAATAATGGAATGTGGACAACTACCAGTCAATGAACTATTACTTGACTGTGAATTTCCTCTGGTGTGTGTATTTTTCATGTATCACTCTTCAGTTTCCTTGGAGTTAAGCACATGAGTGAAGAGACTTCTAATAAATCAGATCACAGGAGACTGATGAATAATTTGTTACTGTGATGGGGAGAGGTTAGGTGGCATTCCACAACAGAGTATAAATTGAATCAATTGTCACAAAGCTCAGAAACTTACCACATAGGGAAACATGGACCAGGGGTTAAATGATGGGCTATGAAATTACATAGAGTGACTAGTTTGTTAGAAGTAGAGACATGGATAATCTGAATTAATAAATTATGTTTTTAAATCTTTTTTTATTAATTTATTCTTGTTACGTCTCTATGGTTATCCCATCCCTTGTATCCTCCCATTCTCCCCTCCCTCCCATTTTCCCCTTATTCCCCTCCCCTATGACTGTTCCTCAGAGGGATTACCTCCCCATGTATATGCTCATCGGGTATCAAGTCTCTTCTTGGTGACCTGCTGTCCTTCCTCTGAGTGCCACTAAGTAGTACAAGATGTATACCCCTGAATGATCACTGGCATACATGGTATATTAGGTTTAACTATTTGCATGTCTGTGTTTCAAAAAGATAACAACATTTTTCAGAGAACAAGTACTGTGCTGTTTGTCATCTGCTTCTGAATTGACCAAAAGGCTTCAGCATTCCCGGCATCTCACACATACACACATACTTCTTGTTTTGAAGCAATGCAAGAGTCAACTATATTCATATCTGCCATTTACAAATTTCTTTTCCAGCCAAGGCTCAGGAAGCTGGTGACATTTCATGATTACCAAGGGAAGGTAGTCAAGAGAATGTGTATAAATTGCAATAGATTCACCTATAGAAACCAATTCCATGAGTTGTGCTGTGATAACGCCAAGATGGGCACATACTCTTGTTTTGCTAAAACAAGAATGAACAACAAGAAAAACAGCTCTGAGCTAAAATGTTTGCCTTCCCACTCCAGTTGACAATCCTTGGACATCTAGTGAGCAAATTGTAAAATGAGGTCTACTGCCTGTCAGATCAGGCTTGATGGGGCTATGGAGCACAGGATGGTATCTTAGTAACTGCTCTATTTCTGAAGACAGGGCATCTGTTTTACAAGAACTCATTTGGCTGAGGGCTTGTTTTCAGTTCCTGATGTTCCCTCCAACAAGGCCATACCAATTCCAAAAGGCCACACCTCCTAATCCTTCTCCAATAGTCCCACTCTTACACTCAAGTAGAGGAGCCTAAGGGCACCATTCCTATTCAGAGCCCCACATCCCACTCCAGGGCTCCACTGGCTCTACATCTTAATGTTTACTCATCAGGGAGTGGAGCTATTTGAGAAAGATTAGGTGTGGAGTTGGATGTCACTGGGCATTGACCTTGAGGTTTCCACAGGGGATGCCAGGGCCAAGTCTTCTCTCTTTCCTTGTAAATCAGATTGCAAATATCTCAAATACTGTCCCCATGCCACCATGCTACCTACTATGGTGATAAAAGGACTAACCCTCTGAATGGCCTCAATCCAATGCTTCTTTCCATAAGAGTTGCCTTGGTCATAGTGTGTCTATACAGCAATATATAGTGACTGAGACAGATGAGAGTGAAAAGGAAGGTTTGAATTGTCTTTGTCTGAAGAACACCTGTGTACTATTTTGATGAATACAGAAAGTTTAGTCTAAGCACAAATTTGAAAATACTAGATAAATTCTGTGACATTGGAAATAATAATCTTAGAGAACCTTCAACATTTTGACCTGTAGTATAGACAAAGCACACCCACTATGGCGAGAATTTTGGTGTTTAGTCATATATTATGTTTAGTAGAATTCTTGGCGTGTGTTCATTGCAGGAGGAGAGGAACGACTGACTTTTCCACAGGAGTCCACGTCTCTCACTTGCAGACAGAGAAGACAATGACACACCCAAGAGACTGCACCTGGGTTCAGCCTAGGGCAACTGTGAGGTTAAACTCCGCACCTGGGTGCAGCCTACTGCGACTGTGAGGTTGTTGGAGTTCCTGAGAGGAGCTTTAGTTGACTAAGGGTGGTTTCCCTACTGAGGAGAAACTTTTATGTCCTTGGGTTGGGAACCATGACCTTATGGCACTGTAAGCCTCATGGTTCTGATGTCCACTGGGGGACATTAGTGAGCCCAAACTCAGAGTATTCTGAGAGCGGTCACAGCTCCTCCAATTTTGAGATGGTGAGACCATTTTGGGCAACACAAAGGTGAGGAAATAAATGGGTAGCAACCGTCAGCTCAGACTCGCAGGACTTAGAAAGGGAAACTACCTGAAAACTGAAACAACTAAGGTGTCATTTTTAAAAATCTAAGGTGTAAAAAGAAGGTAGGTTATTTCAACCAAAACTAAAATTTCTTTATAGAACTCAACTGAGTCAAGGAAATGAAGCAAAAATTTAAAGAGAAAGATAGGTCATATGACTTGAGTAAAAAGTAATAAACTGCCTCTCTTTGACATGTTTTTTACAGTTTTATTTTTGAGGTAGGATCATGCACAGTATTTGATTCTACTAAATAATGAAGATGACAACTTTGTCCTAATACAGGGCATGGAGTCTGTAAATGTTTAACAGCTCCCAGTGTGTACGACTGAAGGAGTTTTCTATCATTCACTCAGTTCCATGGTATAAATATTTCCATACTGACCATTTGTGCTACAAAATGAGTTTGAATAGGTGACAAAAGTTTTCATGGTGGCAGTGAGAGTTGCTCATGTACCCACTGCTACGTAAATAACAAATTTTTAGCAATTCAGACTTAAGTCCATGACACTCACATCTTTACTGTTTAGTACTGAAAAGTATCTTTGACCTCCCAAGCAGTGCACTAAAGATCAGCAAGACCTTAGAATATATAGGTTTTTCTGTAGGAGGATATTGAAGACTTTCTGTTATAAGACCATCATCAAATTTAAGCACTTGCCAAGATGTAAGTTTATGGTCCTTTCCTTAAAAATAACAACCCAGTTAAATCTTAAATGGATAGCTGCTCTGCAAATATAACCTGTCAAATGAAACTCTGAAAGCCAGTTATTTCTTAACTTTAATGTTTTTTGTGTCAAAGAATATAGAATGAAGTTATGTGAAGAACAGGGTGTTTGATGATTTTACATGCAAACCTACCACAATCTAGAGTTACCTGATCAGATTTTCAATACAGGAGTAGTCTACATAAAGTTGTTATGTGGGGGATTCTCTTGATCATTAAATAACCAAGCTGGCTGTGGGCTGTGCCATCCCCGACCAAAGCCTTAGGACACACTAGGAGGCTGTATGGGACCATCTTATTCTCTGTTTGGACATGGTTGTGCATTTGTTGTGCTGCCATGACCTCCTCTCCAGTAATTGGCTGTAACCTGTAACTGTTACATAAAACACACTCTTCCTCCCTAAGTCTTTTTCACTATGGTATTTGTCAGAGTAACAAAAATGAAACGAGAACATGAAAACATTTAATAAAAATGAAAATTAACCGTGCTTTGCAGGGAGAGATTCTGACTCCTTTTGTCTAAACAAAGAAAATTTGAGTTCAGACTCATCTCTTTGCTTGAGTTTGGAGCCCGCCAGCACAAATCTATGAGTAGCTTTTGTAATGTTTGATGATATTTGCTTTGAAGGTTCAGCTTCCTAATTTGAATGTTCAAAGCTGCTAAAACAGAAGGCATGTCTTAAAGGGTTCGCTGGAGGGTGCCCGAGAATTGGTAACAGAAGGAGGCCAATTTGGTTCTTGTATTTTGTATTTTGGCATAGGATACTGTTTCCCTCATTGGCCCTTTGGAAGCTTCTGTTTTTAATATCCAATATCACTTTTTTAAAGTGGCACATTGGGGCAAAACATGAAACAGACCTTCTGTTCTCTAATAATGAAAATCTGTTACTTGGAAAAGATACGTGTTGCTAGAATAATTCAAGAATGACTAAACAGCCAGGTAGCTATGCAGCCATGAGCAAGTAACCTTGCCTTCCATCTCCCCTCATAACTAATGAAGAATCAACAAT
>OU015753.1:106225369-106248353 GCA_907169655.1 Acomys percivali
GCTCTTTAGCCAGAATTGCTGAGCAGTCTAAGGCACTGTGTTCAGAAATACATTCTTGAGACTCTTTCCCCACTATTTGGTTGTCTTGTCCAGCCTCAGTATGAGGGCTCTTGCCTTGTGTTCTTGTATCTCCTCCTCCTCCTCCTCCTCCTCCTCCTCTTCTTCTTCTTCTTCTTCTTTTCTTGCTGTGTAGCTGTCTTTTCTTGGAGGCCTGCTCTTTTCTGAAGAGAAAATGGAAGGGAAGTAGATCCTAGATCCAAGGGAGAGGGAAGGTGAGGAGCTGCAGAGAGTTGGACGACGGGGGAGGGAGCGGGGGGGCGGAAGCGGGGCAGAAGCAGCTGTGGTTGAGATGTAGTGTATGAAAGAAGAATCTATTTTCAATAAAAAATTGAAAACACGAAACAAAGAAATGAATCAATAAAGACAAGTGAACTGGTTTAGTGTACTGTTTGAATCAATAAAATTAAAACATAATCAGTAAATAGTATCTGCCAATACAAGCAGAATCACATGGCCTCAATGGGACAAGGATAAGAAACAGTGACAGAATTCTGCAGCGTCTGGGTGAGCCCCCTGTCTTTCAGAATCCAGGCCTGCATCCCCATTGTGTGCCACAGGAGTAAGCAGAGAGCATCAGGATGTGTATCCTTTGAACAAGGCCAGCAGCTTCCTGGTTCCCCACTGCGAAGGCAGGGATGACCTCAGGATTTGATTCCTCTTACATGGTCCCTCAGCGTCAACCACACACCTGCCAACCTCCTAGAAGAAGGCGTTCATTCTCATTCCCTGTGTGGCTCTCATCAAGATGCTCATATTTATTTCCTGTTCTGCATTACCGTGACTCACATGAGTCGCACTGATTGTGACTCTACCTGTGAGATGCAATTGCACTGAGGCTTAAATTCCACTGGACCTTGAGATTAAGTAAGATTTAAAGAAAAGAGAGAGGATATTTCTAGGGATCGTGTCTGGCAATGGGTTAATGTCCAAAATGAAAAGAGTCTTTCAGAGACATTTGTAGATTCAGCCTGCTATTAGATCCACAAACCTCAGCATATTGGCATCCTCTGTAGATCACGCCTCAGTGATGATCTTAACATAAAATACCCCAAAAATCTGCATTCTCCTTTACGCGGGGAAAACTTATTCTTTCTGAAAGTGTTATGATTCTACAGAGAGGATCCCAGACCCTAGACTCTGCTTCGGTGGGAGATATTTAGTGGCTGACCCAGTTTTCCAGATGTAATCTGTTCAGATATTCTCTTTATCTTACACTTAGAATTCTGCTTACAGTTGTGTTATTTCTGGGCATTTGTTTTAACTCAGCAGTTTCATTTACTTGTGCATTTTATATTTTTCCCCTTTTCTAATTTTAAGGAGATGTGTTGGGTAGGGAAAGCAAAGGGAAGTTGGAGAGAAGGGTATGATGAAGATACAGAGTATATAACGCACGAAAATGTTAACGTGTAAAAATTTTTGTTAAACCTGAGTATACGTTCTTACCACAAAGGACCACGTCTCACAGATAAATTCCCTACTTTGTTAATATTTTGAAAACATATTGTTCAATTTCTTAATTGCTTTTTGTCTACCATAAAATTTGATTTTGAATTTCTAAGTTTCTTTAGTTCTCTGAGAGTTCTACACAGTGTGTTTTTATGATATTCATCTCCTTCAACCAACTTCTCTTTTATCCACTGCATGCTGTCCTACTCACGCACAGTTGTGTCCTGATTTGTGGTGGCCATATGCCCCTACGTGTGTTGTCTCCAGTGGAGTGTGATCCCCTGGTGGCCATGTGTCCCTAAGTGTGTTGTCTCCAGCAGAGTGTGGTCCCCTTACCCAGGGTCATAACCTTAAAGAAGATTGAACGCTACTCTCTCTGCAACTCTCAGTCACCGACAGCTCCTTAGTACAGTGGGACTTCATGCACACCTCCCCACCACATGCTGGGGGTTGCCAGCCCTGGGCTTCTCACAACAGTCAAGCCACTGAGTTCACAAGTTCATCAGCGTCCAGAAGACCTTTCTCGTGTATTCAATCAATACCTCTAGCTCTTTCATGCTTTCCATCTTCTGTTCTATAAAGGTTCTTGAGCTTTAGCAGAGGGTGTGATATGTAGGTCCCATTTAGGGCTGACAATTGCCAACCTCATTTTCTGTACCTTGGTCTGTTGTAGTTGGGTGTTTTGATCACTATCTACTGCAAATAGATGTTTTGATGTTAAAGAAATTGTTCAAAACAGAAAATAGACTTTCTAAACATTAACACTGCTGTTAACATTTTTATCCTTTGGACAGGTTTTGATTTCCATCTAGAACACCTGCTGTTCTGGGTTTCTTCTAACTCAGTGTGAACTGCCTCTGACTTTGCTGAGTTTGTGCTGGGGAACTAGTTGTTTTTGATGTGTGAAGACCACACTGTCTCAGTGAAAAACCTTAGGCTCACATATTTCTGTTCTCTCCTGTTCTGATGAAGATAATAACTACCATGTTATTGTCTCTATTTCTCTACAGAATTTTGTTTTATGCTGTTAATCTTTGTAATTTTTGTTTTTCTTCTCTCTTTGTTCCTTCACTTCCCCCTCCTTCTTTTCTCATCTTTCCTCTCTCTCTCTCTCTCTCTCTCTCTCTCTCTCTCTCTCTCTCTCTCTATTTCTGTGTGTGTGTGTGTGTGCGTGTGCGTGTGCACGTGCGCGTGTGTGTGTTTCTGAGGCTTATTCACTGGAGGTAAATTCTCTACCACTGGGCTGTATCCCTGAGTTCAGTGTTTTTATTTTTGACTTATGAGTCAATGCCCAGTGTCTTTATGATGAAAAAGTCAACCAGAAATGTGTGGGATGTCAATCAGGTACAATACTGACATTAATGAAACTCCACATCAGGAATTCTTGGGTGCGTGTATAATGCCTACACAAGTCGTACTTTTTAGCTTACCTTTCTTAAGAAAATTCAATTGCCTCCAAATTCACCATGAATATTTGTAGGTTTGATTTTTACTTCTTTGTGGTTTTGCTGTGTTTCTAGGAATTTTTTTTTTTTATTTCACTGAGTGTCACACCAAATTTCTTCCCACTGTTGCCTTTGTAAACACTGAGACCTACGGACAGCACACACAAGCCGTATGTCCCTCACAGCAGCAACGCGTGCACTCTGGCAGATACCTTATCTGAAGTGGTAATATAACCTGATGATATTTGATTCCTACAGCTTCTTTACAATATTTATGTAAACCATTTTACATTATAAAAAGATCACTTATTTTGAATTTTCTTTGAATTCTAATGTACCTATAGAGAGTGGCAGCATTAGGAGATGTGACTTCACTGGAGCAGGAAGTGTGTCCTGGGTGCAGAGGGTGGTTCAGAAGCCAAGTCCATGCCTAGTGGCTCTCTTTCTGCTACCTGCAGATCCAGATGTAGACCTCTTTGGCTTCTTCTCTAGTACCATGCCTGCCTGTGCACCACTGTGATTCCACCATGGGAACCATGGACTAGACCTCTGGAAGTAAAAGCCAGCTCCAGTTTAGTGCTTTCCTTTATAAGAGCGGCCATAATCACGACATCTATTCACAGCAACCGAGATCCTGAGACAAGCACCAAGTTCTAGGCTTATAGGTGGGTATCTCAGCACCTCGCTCAACAATTCTGTAGCCATGTTGTTACTACAGACCCAATAACTGTATCTAAATTCATGTATCTGTTAGAAAACCGAGTATCTCCCCACCATACTCAAAATAATAGATATTCACGTTAATAACAACACTAGAAATGTTTCCACTCTTCTGTTATCACTCCCAGTTTGTTAGGCTTGCAGGGCAGCATGGACCTTGTAATTTCATAGCAGTCTTCATTCGTTTCTCTTTTGAAAGGTTTTCTCTTTAGAAAGGTATGGTTCTCACATCTATGAAGCGCCTTTTCTAAACTCTAAAAATCAATTACTTTGTTTTATCAAAGAATAGTTCAGAATTCAAAGGTGATGTGGAAAATCTCCTTTTAATAAAGAATTTCAGTTATCTGGGGAAACAGAACTGATAGTGGACACTCACTGATGTTGATAAACAATTGATGGACAGGTGGGTAAGTAAGCAGTAGATATATGATGGAGGATATAGATACACAGATAAATGATAGATACATAGATAGACAGAAAGATGATAGATACATAAAAGAAAAATAGACAGGCATATGTACAGACAGATAGATTGTAGATATGAGTATATAAAATAGATGATGGATAAATGATATATGAAAGACTTAGATAAAAGAAGATGGAAATATATTGGCATGCAGGTCAGTGGAGAAAAATTGAAGTTGATGCTTTGTGTTATGATATCAGTGTTGGGTTACGGTTCTAGGAATACTGAGAAAAGAATGTAAAACTTAATAAGGGATAATCAATATGTGATCAGCAGGGCCATTAAAATCATGGTATATGACTCTGCTAAAATGTATGCTATTGTGTTATATTGGAAAGTCAAACCCAAAAAGAGCCTGGCTATTATCACCTAACTAACAAAATTCAGTAATTTTTTTCTCTTAAAAATCTTTCAGTTCAATTGAACATAGGTAATTGAATACATTTCTACTGTTACCTCCACCACCATGTAACCTTATTAAATCTAACTCCACAGCAATTCTCATGGTAATGTGCTCTGAAATACTTACCCAACACAATGTTGAAACCAAAGTTGAAACAAGAGTGCACTATAATTAAAGAACATAAAATTGGGCTATGAATCACCTACCAGCAGTCGAAGGAAATCTTCAGGCATGAGCTGGTTTCTGATTAATTATACAAGTAATTTTCCTGCATCTCTCATACTAGAACTGCCCAGTCATGCCTGGAAATGAGAGATATCAACAAAACACTCAGTACATTCATGCTGGAAATGGATAGGATGTGAGTTAATAGTTTCTTCTGACTTGAGATTTTTGAAAGTCATGGAGAATATGGCGGTCCTAAGAAAGTGGAAATATTAAAGGCTCACTATGACAGAGAAATAGAGAGGTGGTTCAGTAGGTAGACATGTCTGTGCCCTAGGTACAAACCTGAGCTCGCATCTCAGCACGCAGGTGGATGGATATGGACATGGACATGTACAGGTCTGTAACCCAGTGTGTTAGGGATGCGTGTGGGCCACACCTATTTCTGTGACTTATTGCCCACCATCATAACCTGAGTTTAATGACTAACTCTGCCTCAGGAGAACAAGAAAGAAAATGAGACAGCCAGATACTGGGTGTCCTTCTCTGATTTTATAGATACACACATGAATTCACACACACACACACACACACACACACACACCACATACAAATCAGTTCTTACATATATACATATACAAAAATAAATAATATTGCACCACATATTTATTTTTGGAGGTAATTGAGCTTTTCAGTTTATTCTAGTTTTATGTAGATATATTCTGTTACTCTGAAAAAACATGCTTCATTAATAGAGGAAGTTTCAAAATAATCATTATCTGAGGTTTAATGTCTAAAAAAATGGAGTACAGAGCCAAACAGAGAATTCTGAACAGAGTAATCTATAACAGCTGAGAAACGTTAAGGAAATGCTCAATGTCCATAGACATTAGGGAAATACAAATCAAAATGTATCTGAGATCCCATCTTATACCCATATGTATGATTAAAATCAAAGACTCAAGTGACAGCATATGCTAGCAAGGATATGGAGCAAGGGGAACACTCCTCCATTGCTAGTGGGAGTGCAAACTTGTCCCATCACTTTAGAAATCAATCTGGTGATTTCTTAGAAAATTTAGATTAGCTGTACCTCAAGACCCAGCTATACCACTCCTGAGCATATACCCAAAAGACGTGCTCCACCATACCATAAGCACACTTGCTCAACTATGTTCATAGCGACTTTATTCATAATAGCAAGAAATTGGAAACAACCTAGATGTCCCTAAACTAAAGAAAGTACAAAGATATGGTACATTTACACAATGGAATAATAAAGGATAAAGATGTGATACATTTGCACAGCAGAATGCTATCCAGCTACTTAAAACAAAGACATCATGCAATTTTCAGGCAAATGGATGGAACTAGGAAACATCATCCTGAGTGAGGTAACCCAGACCCAGAAAGATAAGCATGGTATATACTCACTTATAAGTGGATATTACCCATAAACTACAGGATAACCATGTCACAATCCATAGGCCCAAAGAAGCCAAGAAGGGGCTAAGGGAGGCTGTGTGAATGTCACTCAGAAGAAAAAATATACTAGACAACTGAAGTAGATTGTTGGAGAGATCTGGAGGGTGTGGAAGGGTAGCTGGGTGGGATCAGGTGTGGGGAAAGGGGGAGGAGGAGGACTAGGAGAGAGAATGGAAATCAATGGGGGAGATCTCTGGGACAGGGGAGGTCCCCAGGAGTCTATGGGGTCACCCTAGTTGAGACTACTAGAAGCAGGGGATAAGGAATCTGAAGTGGCCAGGTGGAACTTCCAACCCACCCATAAAACCTTTGAATCAAAATTTCTCTAGCCTTCATAAAATGTAGGGCTAAATATGGAGCAGAGATTGAAGAAATGCATCCCTGGTCAAACTTGAGAAGGTATGCATAGAATAACATCATCTGAGATTCTCTGGCACATTACCACAAGCGCCTTAATTTAAATTTCCAATGAAATACACAGTATGATAGGCTATTAAAAGCTCTCTAAAATAATCTACTAAAGAGTGCATTATCATGTGTGAGGATTATACACAGTAAAAATTAAAATAATTACAATAAATAGACCATAGGGAAAAGGAAACAGTATCAATGCAAACATTTAAGATTGTTTGATATTGTGTATAAGACTGAGGGTATGCAGAGTGGAGGCATGGCATGTGACCTTCGGCAATGTCAGTGACATGACGCTGCATGACCTTCCCTGCATGGTCACTTGTACCCTCTCCATCTTCCTCCTTAGAGCAACTGTGAGGGTACCTGACCTCAGAGTACAAGTGCCTCAGAGTGTACATGGCTAGTGAGTTGTGCAACCATTTCTCTTAGAACATTTATTCATAGAATCTTACATGCTCACTGTGCTGTGCTGCATGCCCAGCCCCCATGTCAAGAATGGTTTTGTAGCCATGGCAGGAAGCTTTAGTTTGAAAGGCCAAAGCCCTTCCATGTCACTGCACTGGAGCATGGCTTGTAAAAGGCAAAAGAAATCTGCCTCGGTCTCAATTGCTGGAGTTTAATTGCATGAGCAAATCCATTTCTTGAAGTTGGAGTCTCAAATGCCAGCAGGACTCACACACTGGATGGAAACTTTTAGTCCCCATGGTGCCCCATTTTAATATATTAAGAGTTAAGAGCATTTATGTAGTAAAATTTGGGATGGTAAAGAATGGGACATGAGAATATTTTAGCATGGTAGTGTCAGTTATGAAATGGACACACATTCTTATAGGAGACCAGAAGTGTATAAAACTGTATTTCTACCACAACAGATATGAGTTCCATCCATGCTGTTGTCCACTGCTCTTCAGGTAAGCTTGTTTCTCCTCTTCTCCAGCCTAGGAATCAGTGACACATTTTCTAAACAAAATAAAAATAATATTTAGGATAGTTGAGGCTGAAAGTCATCCCAAAAGAAAGTTAGTAAAAATAAGAGAGCACATGGTTAAGAGTTGGGAACGATGTTCCACAGCCCATTAGGACAGACACAGTGTTCCCTGCTAATGACTCAGAACTGCAGATTTAATTTGCTAAAACTCTCTAGTGCCTGTGATGCTATTGCTCATGAAACAGTGGTTTTCTTCATTGGGAACAGAAATAAGACTACAGCTGTGTTCTGCCTTCAATTTGGCCTTTGAAAGTTAAGTCACCGAAGAATGCATAGCATCTTGGTTTTGAGAGTTAAAAGGCTTAATTTAATAACCATATTAGAATTCTTTTAACAAGATA
The DNA here is from genome assembly GCA_907169655.1 of Acomys percivali. Lineage (NCBI taxonomy): Eukaryota > Metazoa > Chordata > Mammalia > Rodentia > Muridae > Acomys > Acomys percivali. Next base: position 106,233,303 of record OU015753.1, read on the forward strand.
AATGACCTATGACCTATTATTTTGTAAGTGAAATATGCTTTAGTCCCTGTTCGACATTGAGAAAAAATTATAGGACATTTTACCCATTTATGCACTCAAGATTATAAATGATAATACACTATATACTTTTTAAAGGCCATGTAAAATTTTTTTTCTGCTCAAATCTACTTCTTCTATTTAATTTTAACTATTCTCATGGAATGGACAGTCTGGAAAGGCTTAGAGAAAACATATCTAAGATCCACTAATTATAACAACACCAGACGAAATTAAAACTATGCATTATCAGTCACCTGGGAGTGAAATCTTAATGAGTGGTTGTCTACATGGAGTTGACCATCAGACATGACTGTGGGGGCATATCTTAAGGTAAGTGATGTGAGACGAGCCATTAAAATGTGAAGCGTGATGTCCCACAGGCTTGGGGTCTAAGCTGCCAAGAAAGGCGATGTGAAGCTGAGCACCAGCAAGGATGTGGGTATTGCTCTTGGCTGCAATGACTGTGGAGGTGATGTGGCTCCCCCTAGTGATGAGCTATTGTGAGGTAAAACAACCTTTCTCACCTACTTTTTGTCAGTGTTATTTATCAGCAGCAGGAATGGTCAAATCGCTTCAGGACACCCCTTAGTAAACAGACCTCTGGCTGTTCATCCAGTCAGACACTGTGAGAACTGATTTGCCAGTACTGTGACTCTTAGGAGCAGAGGCAGAATTAAAAATAATACATTGTTTCCTGGGACACTATTTTTAAATATCTGGATATTTTCAAATAATGGGCTAGACTTGTTATTCATGGTGAACCTCGGGTACCATGCTGAAGCTCATGATAAGAAGATGACCTACAACTGACCATAGTTTGTCTAAGGATGGGCTCACCGTAGGGTCAAGGTTGATCGAGTAGGTGCTGAGAGAGAGTTGGGCATTTATGCCACATGAACTAAGTTCAACCTCTACATTAAAACTGACAAGAGTTAAGGAACATGGCCAAGACCTTCTTCAGTTATACTGTGTAATGGATCTTCCATAAAACTCAGTGAACTTTGTGGAGCTGATGCTTTCATTAGAAAGGCCCACATCTCCATCAGTGCAGGAACCATTGCAGATGGGGACATGAACACTTTTCATCTGGAGACTTCCTCTGTGACTAGCATGGCGTTGTCATGGACACTGTGCTTTATTCAAGTGCATTTACATGGTACCAGAACTGGGTTACAAAAAACCTAATGACACATCGAAAATAAATTTAGCTTCATTCACATAAATACAGACAAAAATTACCATTTCCTTTTGCAAACCCTAATTTACCAGTGTGCTACAGGGTACATGGTGGGCTTGGGGACCACCATAAGCTTAAGCATCAGTTTTTTTCTGTAGCTTTGAGTTATGGCTGTGCTTAATGTGGAATAATGGTGTATAAAGCAGATAACAATGGAAGATGTCAATTCATGTCAGGAACTGTGAGAATACATTGTCTAGATCAGTAGCTTCAGAGAAAGAAACTGAATTATTGATCTGTTAGATGTGGTCTTTTCAATATCATTTACAAGACGATGAGGTGTTTCACATGAGAAGGACGATGGGACACAGACACAGGGCGCGCAGTAAGAGGCATTTCTCCGCGTGCACTGTGCAACCTCTCTAACCCCTACTCATGCACAAGTAGAAGTGGGCATTCTACTCAATTGGCCTGCTATGTTGATATGATTTTTGTTTAGTTAGCTACTCAGGAGGAAAGAGATGGTGTGCAAGTATCTATCCAAGATAACAGCCGATGTGTCAGTGTGTGTGTGTGGGCTAGCAGAACTAAAATGTTCTAGAGGGACCAGAAGATTAGGTTCTGAGATGTCACTCATGGCAACAACAACAAACCACTTACAGCTGCAGAGGAGTGAAGTCACAGCGTGGCAGGGAACTGTGGTGACAAGTGGCATGGGCAGAGAGTCGAGAGACCACATCTCAGCTGAAAACAGAGCAGAGAAAGCAAACAGTAAACCAACGAGTCTAAAAGCCCCCAAAGCCACCCTCAGTGATGTTCTTCCCTCTACAGTGCTGCACTTCCTGAAGGCTCCATAAGGTCCTTGAAGAGCACCACCAAGATGCACAGGGGTAAAGATAGAGCAGAGATTAAAGGAATGGCCAACCAATGCCTGGCCCAACCTGAGACCCACCCCATTTGTGAGAGACAACTCCTGACCCTATTATGGATACTCTGCTGTACTTGCACACAGGAGCCTAGTGGATTTGTCCTCTGAGAGGCTCCGCCCAGAAGTAGATCTAAATAGATGCTGAGATTCACAGCCAAACATTAGGTGGAACTCACAAAGCCTTGTGAAGGAGTGTGTGTGGGTGTAGGGGGGACTAGAAGGTGCCATAGGGGACAAGAATCCCTCAAGAAGACCAAGAGTGTCAACTAAGGTGTACAGAGTGACCCAGAAACTAAAGAGCATGGTCTGGACCTACATTCCCCACACGTATGTAATTGATGGGCAGCTTGATCTTCATGTTGGTCCCCTAGCAAGAGGAGCGGAGCTGTGTGTGACATGGACACTGCTGCCTGCTTTTGAATCACTTTCTCCTAGCTGGGCTGCCAGGTCTGGCCTAAGAGGAAGGTAGTGTGCATAATCCTGGTGTGACTTGATATGCTGGGGTAGGTTTGTATGGGGGTGAGGCTCCCCATTTCTGAGGAGAAGGGGAGGGATGTTTCACAATATTGGATCCCATTGTGAACCCTGAAATTGTGAGCTGCGAAAACCTGTTTCTTGTTTAGTTCTGGTCAGCCCTACCACGTTTAATCCAAGAGTTTTCTGTACATAGGATTTAGTAAAACTAACCAGAGGTCAAGTAAGAAGCAGAGCAAGAAACCAGCTGACAGGTGCTAAAGAGTAGGAGGGACGTAGGCTCAATTTTCTTAACAACTTAGTGACCAAGCATACGTCACTTATAACCTGACTAACCAAAACAATAGGAAATGAGGATTAATGGACACAGTAACAAAACCATAAGGATATCAGTTCTGAGGAACGATTCTCCTGGCACAATCAGCAGGATTTCTTCTGCTGGAATCTAGAGTAACCAGAACCCAGAACCTTAGCAGGAGCCGGAGCCCCAAAGCCTTCCCTCCAGCGGTTCTCTCTAGGAGCGTCTCGAAGTGCAGCGATGAACAGCCAAATCTATCCAAAGTCTCCAAAGCCCCCCCCCCCGGCCCCGCTCTAGTTTTTGGCTCATTTATATATCTCCTTCCAGAGTCTGTTCACGGGATCTTTTCAGCTGGCAACACTTAAGCTCCTGCATGAGGTGGTTGCTCTTCTTTCTAGTGGATTAACTTCACCTGTTCTCTCACGAGACCATTCCAATCCCTCACTTGGGATCCTAAAAAACAGGTGTATCTCTCCTTCAGAGGGATTTTGAGTTGAAGTGTATTTAAGACAGCATGGGTGGGGGGAAAGCTTTCGCCTTTTTCCTCCTGAGCTGTCAGCTGAGCTTGTGGGCTTTTTGGTTTTTCCTCTGGGACATGAGCTGAGGAGGAAGGTGAGCTGGGTGTTTTCCCCGCTTCGCTGAGCTAGCAAGTTTTCACCTCAGCACCAGACACCTGAATCTTCTTGGGTAAAATAGAATGCTTTTGGATTTTCTTTTCTTTTTTTTTTTTAATTAATTAATTAATTTATTTATTTATTCATATTACATCTCAATTGTTAGCCCGTCCCTTGTATCCTCCCCTTCCTTCCTCCCTCCCGTTTCCCCCTCTACTCCCTTCCCCTATGTCTGTGACTGAGGGGGACCTCCTCCCCCTGTATTATAACAACATTTTGGCTCTCTAATGAGTAGCAAGACCCTATGGACAGAGAGATTGCTCAAGCTTCAGACAAACTGAAAATCCATCAGATTTGGCAAGTCTTCTGGGGAGTCCTCAAGGAGGGATTTAAGGATGAGAAGTACCTGGAACTTAATAGAAGGCTTTACGACTCTGTTTAGTGCTGCTTTAGATGGCTTAAAGATAGAAGCAGCAAGTAAAACACTAAATAACTTAACTGAAAATGGCTCAATACCGATTATGATTGTTATCATGTTTTGGTATTTTATACTTTATTTTAATAGCCACAATGGCTCTCTGTAGTCATTGAAAGAAAAAGTAAATTGATAAGATAGAAGATTTAGAAGGAAAGTTAGAACGATTTATAAATGAGAGTAAGGAAGATTCTCAGACAAAGACAACGTCCATTCATCCTACATGAAACAGATTCTAAATTCATAGTTGACTCAGGACAGGATAATCCACCAAGATGGAAAGATTTGGCAACAGCAGTATTGCTGGTCTTCAATTACAATGGCAAACATGGACAGAGAAAACTAGGGCATAGGACAACAAAATCAGGCCAGTGCCATCAACAGTTCATAGAACAACAAATTCAGGCCAGTGCCATCAACAGTTCATAGCTTCAGTTGCTGGGTGAAGGTCAATACACTGATTTTTCAAAGGCAGCTTGAGTTTGATAATCACACCTTGGCACTATATCATTTAGCAGCTTTAAATGCTTGGGATAAAGCTGAATAATCAGGAAAGATGTCTGAGTCATTTCCTAAACTCATACAAGGCCCCCAAAAAGCCTTCACTGTTTTTTGCTTTTGTTTTTGTTTTTGTTTTTTGTTTTGTTTTTGTTTGCAAAGATTGACTTCAGCAGAGGATGGAAAAGGGACAGAGGGTGGGAGGATGGGACTGGGAGGAGAGGAGGGAGGGGGCTGTGATCAGGATGCAAAATTAAAAAAAATAAATTTAATTAAAAAAAAGAGCATCACCAATGGAAACCAATGCATATAGGTATATGAGCATACTCTATGTAGGAGCAGCAAGAAACCATGAGACACAGCCAGCTGTGTGCGACAGTGGAGCACAGCACCCACCTGCAGAAGCCTGTGGGATTCATGTGGGTGGTAAAGGGGGCCTGTGGTGGGGTTGTTGCTCAGAAGCTGGAAGAGCTGGTGGTTAGCATGGAGGCTTCTGAGACAGATGAGCTGATGACAGGTAAGCAGTGCTCAGCCAGCCATGAAGGGCTTTAGGTTTCTGGGTTTTTAGTAAAACGAAGCTCATGTGGGGGTTGAGTCATGGACATCAGCACTGGCATTTAGGGGTACCACTTGGTGACATACTATTCCAGCCTTTGTTAATGATAAGGTCCAATCGAGGTCCTTTGTCTATGGCTTGGGCAGGGCACTGAAAAAAAAAAGGGAGTCTGAGATGATGATCAAAGCAGGGGTTCAAACTGGCAGGTGATGTTAGGATGCTGAAGGAATTCTGTCAGGATCATCTGGTTATGCATCTGGAATGTTGGGTCAGATCATTGATTCTTTCCTGAAAAATAATCTGAAGAGACACTGGGCAATCATTACTAGGAGGAGGAGAGAGATCAGAGGGCAGATGTGAGTCAAGATCCCAAAGGAGAGAGCAGTGAGATCCCTCTACTGAAGTATGTTCCCAAGGATGAGTAAGGTTCTGCATGCCAGATTGTGTAGGATCCTAATGGTCTCTTCTACACGGCCAGATTGGTTACACTGTAGCAGAATTCTTCATAGAGGAAAAGCCAAGAGCCTCCCTTCTCTGGGGTCAGCAATCAAGCGCACTTCAGGTGTGTAGGACCAACAGGCCTAGGAAAGTGAGCTGGTTCTGTAGAAGTTCTAGCAGGACCAAGGCTTATTCTTGGATGGTATCTGCCAGGTGGGCGGAAATCTGCTGAGGCAGATACAGAAAACAGAGATAAGGGTAAGATACTCAGGAGGATTTTCTTCTTGGAAGTCCTGTGGCATCATCCTGGTGGCTAGGAGGGTGAAATGAAGCCAGAAGACCAGAGGAGGAAAAGAGCTCACCCTCAGGGATAGGCAGGCACTTGGCAGGAGAGCTTAAGCCTTCATGGGCCCTTTGACTGACAGTAGTACTTATCAGACAAAAAATCTGGAGTCCATTTGAGCTGTGACGGATGGACTCAAGACACGATGCCTTGGAGCATCCTGAATTGTTTTAAGTTGAGAAAAGGAGATAAAAGTTTTTAGATGTATCAGCAGGACCATTGTCTGTTTTTGCTCTGCATTGAAATTCTCATTGTAGAGAAAGTAGTTTATAAATGTCTGTAAATAGCTTAGGGAGACTCATACTTTTGAGCCTTAGCAAAATGAAGCCTAAAAGATCTATTAGCATAAACATGAACAAGTTTAAAACAACCAAAGGAGATTTAAACTTTTTTGTGCCTGTAAATATGATGACTTGTATTGTTTTTAAAGCTTTAGTGGTTCAGCACTTACAACTGTTACCAAAGGTAATTAATCACTTATGACAACTCTATTGACTATTAAATAGAGACTTAACATTGATGTGTTAAAATTTGAACTTTGAAATGTTAATATCATATTACCATCTTTAATCTCATTTTCACATATCTTAAATCACTTCCTCAGACCCTGACAACTTGCACAACTTGTAAAAGCTTTTACTTTTTCTTGTTATCTGGAAACATCTAATCATTTTCCATGAGGCATAGCTGCTGGATTATTGAGACCAGTGCCTGAAAAGGCAAGCCTGTTTACAACATCCACAGACAATTTAGTAACAATTTATAAAGCTTCAGTCAGTGGTATAGCATGGTAGTTTTGTGTTTGTTTTTCGACTGTATTGCGTTGTTACTTTACCCATCTCAAAAGCAAGGACTGACTTTTACACTTGAAACATTCATAGTCTAATCAGAATTTGTATTTTTATAGTCAATTTAGTCTGGTAAGTGATCAGATAATTAAACTCCTTTTAAAGCTCAAATTTGTTAGCATCAGAAGGCAACATGTGGGTCACTTGTATCCACAGCTATTGTAAAACCAGAATTTTTTTTTTTTAATGTGAAAGTAGACTTTTAAAACTTTGACCAGAGTAAACACCAAATTATTTTATTTGTCAAAGTATTTGTGTTTTGTTTTGTTTTGTTTTCCACACAACTGGCATGATTTATTTATATGCTATACAATAGGAAAGTATATTTAATTTGTATTTAAATGGAACCCGAGAGGCATGGTCCTCAAATGCTAGGGAAAAGGAATGTTCAAGGAGCTGAATGAAAAAGAAAGCTGTGAGCCCGGCGGTGGTGGCGCCTTTAATCCCAGCACTCAGGAGGCAGAGACAGGTGGATTGCAGTGAGTTCGAGGCCAGTCTGGTCTACAGCGTGAGTCTAGGACAGCCAAGGCTACACAGAGAAACTCTATCTTGAAAAACAAACAACAAACAAACAAAAAACTGTTAAGTGTGATTTAGGCATGGCATTCATTTGCAGTAATGGAGTTGATCAACTAGGCCAAAAGAGGATGGCAGAGCATCCGTCGGCCCATGCTCCTGGGATGGTGAGGCTGCCAGTAACACTGATCACAGAAACTAAGCAGGAAGTGTCAACCAAGGGGCCCCTGTATTGATTAAGATTGACAGACTCAGCTGCTCTCTGGGCAGTTTCCAGGCCTCCATCATGGGAGTCATGACAGTGGAGCAGCGGGGGGCTGATGTCCCTGGGCAGAGCAAAAGGTGTAGGCTACCTTCCAATGCCCTGTCTTTCCTGAGTTTGGTCAGGATCCGGATCACAGATGATGTAAGGGACAGTGTTCAGCCCAGGGACTGGTGTTGCTGCACCCGTATCCAGCCCTCGGTGCGGTTGCCAGTACCCTGCCTTCTCTGAAGGTGGCCTCCGGGGCTGATGACAGAAAGGGCGCTTCTGTCTTTCTGGGGAGCTTTTCCTGCTATCCCTCTCCATGAAACACCTTCCGTGCCATGTCAGAAGAGCTCTCCGAGAGACTTGAGGGCTGTCATCTGGTACCTAATTTTGAATATTAGTTCACATTAAACAAAGTTTACTTATTTTTAGTTACTTGTTTCAGGCTTAATTTTTACTCCATATACAGAAGCTAAAGTTTGTCCCTGTAAATGAATTTTACATCTGTACTTAGCATGACTAGAAATACAGTTTTGAGTGCATTAAAGGATTTGATCATTAATTTGCATGTCTTAATTATCTTTAGTAATTTACAAGTTAGTAATTTTTATAAGGTTAGGATTATATAATCTCATCTCTGCTAAGTTTGAGCCTTAAATTTTATGCTTTTCAATTGAAGATCAGAATAAACTTTAAACCATATATACAGACTACAGAGAGACCTATTATACTGTCCTTTTACAAAATACCACGGGTTTTTTTTTAAATCAGTTTATCCAAATAGCTAAAGCTTAACACAATTAGCAAAGGCCTAGTAGTTACGTCCTTAGATTACTTTCTGTTAGCCTCAAGAGACCATTATAACCTTAGGAATTCATAGCCCCTAATAATCAAACATACATTGTTCATAAGTCCTATCTATCATACACCCTGTTTCCATTTTTGTCCTCATTTATTTTTTTGTTTGGTTTGGTTTTTTATTTGTAGTATAAATCTGAACTGGTACTGGCTGTAACTAGAAGAGCCTCTACAAGGAAGAGGCCATATTGTATACAAGCACAAAGAGACAGGAATTGGTTACAGGTCACGTGGATGCAGGAGGAAATGGTGAGCTGGGGCGTCTCAGAGCACGCCGCTAAGTGCAGTGACGTTCATCAAGAGAACGGCCAGATCAAGAGGAGCAGGCATCCCTAACAAAGTGACGGGGACCCAGGAGGACATGAGAAGCCACCAGGCATGTAGGAAGACACTCTGGTGAGAGAGAGAGAGACTGAAACTGAGTAGGCACATCTGAGAGAAAGGAATTCACCCAAGTGTGCGGGGAGAGGCAACTAGGCTTGTAGGAGAGAAGTGGTGTGAGAGAGGGACTCAGAATCTAGAGCCAAAAATGATGGATGCCAGAGGCAGGTGGTCCTCACCACCAGAGGGCTGAGTCAGCAGAGTTTGGTTCCCTTCGAGGAAGGACTGAGTGCCCAAAGGAAAACTTGGGTGTCCCTCCTGGCTTCCTTACAAACTATAAGTAGATGCAGTAACATACCACCAGACACAGCCACTCCATGAAGAGAAGGACAGTTCAATAAAGCCTGGCCAGCTGCCCGGGACAGTGAAACACAGGACACAGATGAAGAAGCCCATGCGTGGATGAAGGGGCAGGCAGAGGGAGGGTGGGTATTCAGAAGCTGGAACAGCAGGTGGTTAGCATGGAGGCTTCTGAGACAGAGGAGCAGCTGACAGATTAGCAGCATTCAGCCAGCAATGAAGGGCTTGTGAGGAAGACTTTGATTTTTTTTTTTTCTTTCCTAGTGAATCCTAGCTCAGGGAGTTGAGCCATGGCCATCAGCACTGACATTTGGTGACTGGCTTGCTTTGTGATGTAACACATACTAAGAACACTTTTTTACACACATTTTCTATTGAAAAATAAAATAACATTTCTTATGCAAACCACTACGCTGGGGATCAAGGCGTGATTCAACACTGCTGTGTGGCAGAATATTTCTCGGGGAGACCGCAACACACATCTACTTACTCCAGATAGGGAACCCGTGACATGCCAACACACAACAGCACCAAAGTCCTACCTAATGAACTAATGAGTTGTATTAAGGTTATTTACAGTATCACAGGTGAGGGGTTACTTACAGGGGCAGAAATGACTCAAAGCCACCTGTATCGTGGAAGTCCACCCCAGCATAGGTAAGTGTACCAAAGCAGGAAACATAGAGCTCACTGCACAGACTTCAGACAGCCCAACAGGTTATTGAGGCGTCCTTTCCAAGGGATTCAGTTCTCTAAACTGCTTCCAGGCAGCTGGGCTGGTTTCTGTTTCTTCCTGACAACTGTGTCTAGTCTCAGAGTTCTTCAACGCTTTTCTGAGAGTGACTCTCAGAAGCTTGGCTTGTTTACAACTTGGGAAGAAGGAAACTAGAAAAGTCTGTTCAGTTTCAGGAACTTCCTGAAGCTATTTTGGGCTGTTTACCTTCCTGATTAAGGAGTTTCTTTGCAGAATGGGATGTTTCAATCTTGGAGAAAGCCCTGGGTAATCTCTCTCTCTCGGAAAAGGAAAGTTATCTTTTCTACAGACAGGAAAGTTTGTCTGTCAAGTCTGTGCAGCTGCCCATACTCCCAGAGCCAGGGTGAGCATGTGTACAGACAGTTAAGATTCTCGGCTTCAAGTCCTCAATAGTTCCTGTCTCACAAATAATGTCTGTCAGATACAGTGGGCCAGAAGGCTGAAGATGATGCTTTAATGTTATAGAGAGTTTTGGGTGACTTTTCAAGGAAGCAAACTGTCTCTGTCATCTTCTCATTTGAAAAAAGCTGCTAACCTGCATTCCTGGTATACTCAGGTGATCAAGCTTATTCTCTCTTAAGTCTCTGATAGAGTTGAAGACCAGATAGATTAGTTTTACAATGAAGCTTAGTTGTTTAGGGGTTAAGATGTTTTTAGGTCCAGATAGGTGTTTTAAGTTGATAATGACAAAATGTGATGGAGACTGATTTACATTCAGAAACTTAGATGCACCAAGATAGGAAAGACATTTTCTTCAAGGATGTCAAATACAAATAGCCCAAACACTAAGAATGTAACATTTATATAATTCCTGACTGTGTCATGGTTCATCTTACTATAGGTAGTATACTGTAGATATGTATAATAATATAAATGTATATGTAAAAAAATGTATTGGCTTCAAGCACAGCTCCTTGGCATTCATATGAATGATACTGTTTAGGAACAGTACTATAGAGGGAAATATGATGTCTTAGTGGGTACCGTATAACTATGACACTTCATTGTTTATCTACTTCCTCATTATGGTCTGCAAGGGTAAAAGCAGGAAGAGTGTGTTCTCAATGTCACTCTAAAACTAGGACCATGCATGGAGAGGACCTAGGCCCCCACCCCACTCAGATGTAGCCAGTAGGCAGCTCAGCCTCCGTAAGGGTCTCCTACTAAGGGGAGCAGGGGCTCTCCCTGCCATGGACTCTGTTGCCTACATTTTGATCACTTACCCATCGCAGGGTGCACTGCCAGGCCACAGAAGATGATGCAGGCGGCCCTGATGAGACTTGATAGGCTGGGGTGAGTTCCTAGGGAAGAAGGGATGCCTCTCTCTGAGGACTTGGGGAGGGGCATGGGGGGAGAGGGAGGGACGGGGAAACTGTGAAGAGATAATGCATGATATATGGGGCTATGATTGGGGTATAAAGTGAATGAATATTTAAAGATAAATTTAAATTGAAAAAAAATAAAGACAACTGAATTCACATAAGAAAAAAAGAAAGCTGAACTTTTGTCACCACAAGTGTAGACTGTAATAGAATAGATAACTCATGTAATTTTATCTTTATGTCGTATAAAATGGAGAAGAGGTGTCATTATGGGTATGCTGAAGGCATGATTTGGTTCATCTTGGCCCTGAGTAGTTTACTCTGGAGCACGTCCAGGGTGTTTTCATGCTGAGTAATGGCTATAGGTGAAACTGTAGTAACCAAGGCTTGGTGATGAGATTTCATGCCAGAAGCCCAGGAGTATATCTTATGTGAATATTTATATATGTATATATGTATGTATGTATGTATATATCTATCTATACATATAGTTGAATACAGAATCCAAATAGAAGCTCCTGATTGAGTGATATATGTGCGAGTCAGAGACAGGTTAGAATAAATTAATAATATGTAGATTATTATGTAGATTTTAGATAATATATTAGGGGAAAAGATCATAAAAGGAGAAAATGGGAGAGGCTGTAAGTGGATATACTTGTCTTTGACATGGTACCCATGTGTGGAGGATCGTGGAGCTGCAGCACAGACAGAGTAACTTGTCTAGAACATGATCAAGATTTGTCTCTAAAGCAAAACCGTGTGGTACGAGAGAGCCAGCCCAGTCTAATTAGTGCCTTCCTCTTAAGTATGAAGCCCTGAGCTCCCATCTCAGAACCTGTGTCAGATGCTGAGCACTGTGGTGGGAGGATGCAATCCCAGTTTGGAAAGCTGAGAGTCAGATGCCTGGGACTTGCTACCCAGCTGGCTTGGTTGCATCAGCTTCAAGTTTAGGGAGAGACCCTGTACTCAACCTCAGGATGACCACTGACATCATCTTCTGGCCTACACACACACACACACACACACACACACACACACACACACGTGTACACACACATGCGCACACCATCTGAGCACATGTGTGTGACCCCCTCCACATGAACAGACTTACACATATCAAAACATTAAAAAGAGAGTCTAAAATTCTGAATGTAAATCAAGATCTATCATATGTCATCTCTATCAACTTAAAACATATATCTAGACCTAAAAATATCTTAACCCCTAAATAACTAAGCTTAATTGTAAACTCAGCAAGATAGGAAATATGTTTTCTTCAAGGCTGCCAAATAGAAATAGCCAAAACAATAATGAGTGTATCATTAATATAATTCCTGATTGTTTCATGGTTCTTCTTGCTGTATGTAGTTTATTTTATATGTGTAATAATATAAATGTGTATGGAAAAATAAAATAAAATAAGAAAAAACAATAAGAAAAAGACTTTCACTTACAAATTCTATTTATTTTGAAATGCATCCTTGACATCTTGTAAAACAAAGTGTGGGGAAATCTGCCAGTCTTTCCAAGTATTAGAAAACTGGTAATTACTAACTAAGACTTACAGGGAGGAACAAGGGTTAGAACCAAGTTGGAGAAGGTTGTCAGGTGATTGACAGTCCAGGGGAGTGAGATGGAATAGGGTCATTTTTTTAGCACACCCATGAGACAGGACAGGCAGCCATTATTAACGAGAGTGGGCAATGTGCCTCTCTGGTGAAGTAAGCTCTCGATTCTGGATCACAGCATCCATTGCTCCCACTGCCATCTTTCTAAACACCTTCAAGTGGCTTGGCATTTTTATTTACCTCTATCATTAGCTAAAGGAAACGAGTCTCCTTCCCTTGGTAGTTTCATGTCCACATATCACCCTATCACCCTCCTGTAAGTCTTCAGTCACCATCCTCAATAGCAGCATTTCCAGAGTGTAAATACTCAACAACAGAGGCTCCATCAGCCCCATGACAGCCTCAAGGAGTATGCAGGTCTCCTCAGCACTGTCTAGTGACTCCTAGCAACGCCCCACAAACCCTTCCATGCCCTCTGTGCGCTGTTGACTCTTTGCTCCTGTTCATACTGCAATTCTCTTTTCCCTAACCATATCACATCACTCAGGTGTTGTAGGTCCTCAAGTTTATGAAATTTCAATTTGAATTAAAAAATTTTGCATATAACTTTATTTATGTCTTAGTTGTTTATAAATTAGCCCTTCTCACAAACTGTTAATGCTTTCAAACACCCCAAAACCAGAAAACATGGATCTGAAAGGAATTGGTGGAGGTGAGGTTATCATCAAAACACATTGTGCTAAATTTTACAAGGGTTAATATGAATCACAAAAATATCATATTGTACATTTGTTAATTTATTGACTGTACTCTTTGTCATGTCTCTTAGACCAACATTGGTTTATAATGACTTTGATTATTTCTTCAAATGACAATTATAAAATGCCACTCATCAGAATGATTACAGTGCTGATTCAATCGCTCCCTCAGTGTGATATGAAGGGCAACACTGTATATTGATGTATTTCTTTTTGAAGTATCATTGAACGTTCATCCTTCAAGAAAAAGCTCTTAAAATTTTATTTTGTATGAATCCCTCTAAAAACATGGGAAACTTTAGTTTGCTTTTCTGTGGTTATAAACACTATATTACTGACTGGATAGCTGACATATGCCTTTTGAATTCTTTGTGTATAACTATAAGAAAAAACAGATAGCCAAGATGAGGAAGACAAAGTGTTTGGGACACACACGCACATGCACATGCGCGTGCACACACACACACACACACACACACACACACACACACACATGCATTTGTCTGGACACACCTCTCTGTTAGCATGACTTCCTCACCATTTGCCATTGGTGACTAGTATCATCTTTATGATACATAGATACCTTTCTATGAATCTCAAATTGACATCTTCTTTACAGTCAGTGTTTTGTTGTTGTTTTTTGCTTTTGTTTTTTGTTTTGTTTTGTTTGTTTTGATTTTGACCTTTGAAGCAAAATATTGCCTCAATTACACTTTCCCACACCTCTTTGATGTTTTGAGAAAATGAAATAAACTAAGAATTCCTTTCTCTTATTAAGATTCTTGTCTTGGATGTGTAAGTGGAATCTTACAGCAGTGCTGGGCAAGATACCAATATACATAAGACTAGTTCTGGATTACACTTGTGGATCAGTATTTATTAACTATACATCAGGGACTATGAACTGCACAGTTGTGACATGAAGCTGCTAATAAATGTTCCCTCACTTCAACAATTTGCCCTATCCCAATGTGAAACAAGAGTCAAGCCAAAAGGAAGTGATGACTTTTTAAAAATACGCTTAATATTTTAAAATCATATTGTGTAAACATTTTACCATGTGGTCATGTTACATTTCCTTATACTGTCCCCCTAAGAATTTGAACCTTAGTATAAACAAGAGGACTCATCCACAGGAACACTGCCTCTCATAAAATGCATGTGTGCCACATACGTGTGATGTATCTAGTGGTCACCGACCTGCAAAGCCCATGAGACTACGGTGTCTTTGTTGAAGAAGAAATATTCCCTGAGCCACAGCCATTTCTGATTATGCTTTCCTCTTTCCTGTTTCTTGTTTAGTTCCTTCCTCTTGTGGTTGCTTTTGACTTTGTTCTCATAGATGACGTTAGGTTGTTGTCCAGAGATGCACATAAATACACACAGTGACTTCTCCGAGGTCATGGACCCTATTGGGTGATGTATTTAAATTGTATACAATGAAAACAACATTTTTTTGTAAATTTTGGGCATGCACTACAGTGAAAAAAATAGTAGAATGCTAAATTTGTGCATTGATGGTATAAAAAAATTAAAAACATCAACACAGAGATATCGTCTCGAAGGTGAGTTATGAAAGAAGGAAGTAGCCCCAGAAATAAACAGGTGTTATTTGCCTGAAGAAGGAAGGACTAAAGACTAAAGACTCCTATCCCC
>OU015753.1:106263931-106278051 GCA_907169655.1 Acomys percivali
CTCGTGGTGGTGACAGAACTGTAGAGGATAAGAAAGAGACAGATAGGCATGGCACCCTTTTCTGCAGTCAGGAGGCAGGAAGCAGAGGGCATGAGACCAGCCTACTAAGCTTCAAGATCTTTGATTAGCAGAGAATCGATTAGCAGAGAATCGAACCCTGGACCATTTGCTTCAGAGGTTGAAGCTTTTATAGTTTTAAAGATTCTTTGACAACAAGACAGGTTAACTCCTGGCAGCACCCAGCCTACCTCCAAGAAGATGGTGAGCATCAAACAACTTCTTTATGGAGACGGCTTCAACTGTGTCAAACCAGCCACTGGGCAAAATGTCCTCATTTCTGCCACTGCCTGAAAATGGGCAAGCTTAGATGCAGGCAGAGTTGACAGCCAAACTCAGCCAAGACAGGGCAAGCAAGTACTCAATAGTTCCTGCCTCACAAATATGTCTCAGATATATTGAGCAAAAGGCAGAAGATGATGCTCCAACATTATACAGAGTTTTGGGTGACTGTTCCGGCAGCAAACTGTCTCTGTCACTTTTTCTTCTCATTTTGGAAGCTGCAAATCTGCACTTATGGTTCACTCATGTAATTTAAGTTTCATTCCTTCTCAAGTCTCTAATGAAGCTGAAAACCAGGTAGTTTAGTTTTATAATTAACCTCATCTGTTTAGCAGTTATGATGGTTTTAGGTCTAGACAGATGTGTTAAGTTGAAAGAGATGAGATATGATAGATATTGATTCTCATTCAGAATTTTAGAATCACCAAGATAGGAAAGATGTTTTCTACAAGGTTGCCAAATACAATAAGCTAAAACACCATGAGTGTAACATTCATATAATCACTAATTGTTTCATAGTTCTTCTTGATGTATGTAATTTTTATTTATGTGTAATAATATAAATGCATATACCAATAAAATAAAATCTTTAGAAGTGAAAAATATTCAGTATCTATCTGCATAACCCATATGGTCCAGCAAAAACTTCATAAAGTTCCTGCCACCTTCCAAAACAGTGCCAATAGTTGAGTGCCAAGATTTTAAACACATGAACCTATGGAGACATTTAACATTCCAGTTTCAATAAATAACAAATATGGAAAAATATTTTTGCACCTTACAGATGATCCTCTCTAACAGTTCTGTTAAAAAGCGAGCAAGAAGTAACTCTTTTGTCACTCAATCAAGCTAAGCTGGTTCTTATATGACACCCATGGTGTTTTCCAGCCAATTCTAGACAATGTGGTTGCTATTATCCTTGTTAATGAGAGGTAATTGCTTCTGTGTTCACACTATTTTTATATTCAGGAATGAGATGTTTTTCCTGTATCTACCTTCATTATCTGAGATTCACCCCACGGCCACCAAGGTCCTAGGGACAGAACAATGAGCCAGGAAGCAGGGAGCCTTAGATGGGCTACGGTGAACTTTGAACCATCAAGTAATGTCCCTGAATCTCAATTTTTCATCAATTAATTGTGAATGACTTTTGAAAATGAATTTATAATGCCATGTTATATGAAGTGAGGTAATTATTAATGTAAAATTTCAAACGTCCATGTACAACCCACAGTGCAGCACAGTTTGTGGACAGACACTCCTGGGAAGGTAAAAGCTGTGATATTGCAAGACTGAAATATGAAAAACAACTATGGGGAACAAATAATAACACCACAAAACTCAAAATATTACAATAGATTTCAGATTTAGGGAAAAACTTGAAAAATTTTGTACCAGGCATTTTTGTCCTCCTTTTATTGTTTGAATCCTCATAAATGCATGGGAATAAATAGAGAGATAGATGAATGAACAGACAGACAGATCATATAGATAGATGATAGATAGATAGATAGATAGATAGATAGATAGATAGATAGATAGACAGGTAGATAGACAGGAGATAGAAGATAAGTAATAGATAAATGATAGATAAATAGATAGATGATTGATAGATCAATAGATAGGCACGTAGATAGATAAAGATAGATAATAGAAGAGAGAACACATGATAGATAGTTGATAAATTAGATAGTTAGGCAGATGATAGATAGAAAGAAAGGTAGATAATAGATAAATAAATGCATATATACATATATAAATCATAGATAAATAAATATTCATAATAGGGAGAAGTATGGATATATGCCAAATAGGGTACATATAAATATATGCTAAATAGGTGCATTGATCATTGATAGAAAATAGATAGAAAGATGGATAGATGGATACATAGATTGATATGTGATAGATAGATGTACTATTGGTCTGAAAGCTCCAATGACTGAACAATAATATAATGAGAAACTAAAGAACAAAAATGTTCACAATGCTAATTTCAACATCTTCTAGTCAAGAATCAGGGCGATGCGATCAGAATTACGAATTATAACTGTGTTTGGGTTTGTGTTGCTCTTGATAATCAAAAGCCTCACAAGAAAAGAACATCCTCTGTGACTATCAGTGGCTTGATACAAAATCTGCTGACCATAGGCTACATTTGTGTAGGGGGCTTAAGTCCTGTCAGAAGTGGGGACTGTCTCTGACATGGACTCACTTCCCTGTGACGGGGCCACCTCACCAGGCCACAGGGAAGAGGATGCACAGTCACCTTGTGACTTGACTTGCTGGGGTGGGTTGTGGGGCCAGATGCTTTCCTTTTCTGAGGAATTAGGGAGGGCAGATAGGGAGAAGACTGAGTGAGGCAGGGTGGAACCTGGGGCAGTGTAGGGAGGGGATAAGATCAAATTACTTTTTAAAAGATCTGCTGACATTTCTAACACTTTACCACATCCTGTATGACTCGGTTTGCCTGTTTGGTCCAGGTAGCTGGATGTTTAATGGTGTCCATCACACCTCAGAGAGGACAGGCCCTTCCTGGTCAGAGTCTGCAATGTCTACCTGAAAACAGCAGCAATTGTTTTAACTGCAGCTGTCATGTACAGAGACATGGGAAGCAAAGTCATTCATAAGACTGTAGGTGGAAAGGCAAGAAAAATATTTCCAAATTATTAAAAACGTCAAGCAGAGAAAGGATCAGTGGTGAGGGGCCAAGTGCATGCTGCCACCGACTCCTGAACTCCTTGCTGTAAGTAAGGACATTTCAACAGATGTTTCGTTGTAAGATAAAGGTAATATTATGTAAGGGTGTTTTAATTAAATTTTTGGTAAGCAACGTCTGTGGTTATATGTTGAGATGTGTTAAAGGAGAGATTCTGTGCTGCATTTTGGTTTCTTTCCTTTATCCTTCTGTGATAAGATTTATTTATGTAGTATGTTTTCCAGAGTGAGTTTTGGGAATATGAGGATTGTGTCCTAGATAGCATTTCACACCCTGCTCCTGGCAGGGATTCAGAAGCTTCGAAGCTGCCTAATAAATATGTTAAGCTGACCTAAATTTAAAACTCTGTTATAGTTTCAGCACACAGGAGTGCTTTCAACTCTACCTGCCTCACTTCAAATAACCTGTAGGCGTTGCATGATGAAAGCACAGACATGTTTTAGAAATGTGAACATTTATATATTGGAGTGGGAAGGTCACTGGAGTCTTGGTTAAATTAAAAATTGACCCCTGAAAAGTTTATTAAAAGGGAATCTTATCCTCTCAGGATTCCCTTTTGTGGGTTTGATAGATTCAGATTATGAGATCCAATAAAGTAGATAATTTTGCAAGGTAATTTAGAAGCCCATATGAAACACTATTAAATTCAGTATGACTCATCACACTTATTAGTACAAGGATGTTGGACATAGGGGTGACAACTCTCTTTGCAAGGCCAAACTATAGTTTGTTTTATTGATTTATTTATGCACCCGCAGGATGAAATCTTCGTAAGTACAAAGAAAGACACTAGATGTCTGTTACAGTGATGTTTGCTTAGACTAAACTATGTTCAATGTGTTTATTCTGCAAACCCAATAAACAAGCCAGCTGAGGCCAAAGGTTGTGTGTATAGCCACAGTATCAGGAGTTTGTGTCTAAGATATTTCAAAGGAGGCACTTCAGACAAGTTGAGCCTGGGTTTGACCCCAGTGCCTAATAATTTTGATATAACCACCCACTGGCAACTCTGAACCCCAGGAGCCTTGTGAGGGCTGGCAGAACTGTGGGAGTTCAAGTGACAAGATCACAAATATCCTGTCTCGGCTGTCCTTCACTTTACATGTCGGGAGACTCTGCTGCTAAGGCTGCAGTCCACCATGACCCATGACCACACAGGCTGACCTCGGTGCCAAGTGGAGGGCTCTCTTTGTCCTAGGACTCCCTCTTCTCTGCACAGGGAGTCAGGATCCCCACACTCTTTAGCTGAGGATGGTGTTTGTCTCCTAATAAGGACTCATTCAGTAAGTCTTCACTTACCAGGAGATTGGGATAGATGTAAGGACAGCCTACTGACAGTCTAGGTAAGAGAAATATAGGAGAATGGGGAAATAGAAGGATCCAGATAGTTCTAGAAACCTACAAGAAGAATAAAGTGTCTGGTGGATTGGGGCCCAGGGGTTTCTGCTCAAACTACTGCACTAACCAAGGATAATACAAGTAGTAAATATCAAACTCCTACTCTGATCTAGCCAATGGACAGGACATTCTCCACAGTTGTGTGAAGAGTGGGGACTGACTCTGACATGAACTCTGGTGCCTCATATTTGACCACTTCTCCTTGGTGGGGAGGCCTGGTGGCACTCAAAGAAAGAATAAGCAGGCTACCAAGATGAGACTTGATAGCCTATGACCATATAGTGTGGGAGGAGGTCCTCCTTTATCATAGGGAGGGGAAGAGGGTGAAAGTGGGAGGAGGGAGCAATGAGAGGATACAAGGGATGGGATAACAATTGAGATGTAATATGAATAAATTAATAAAAAAAAAGAAAAAAGAAGAAGCCATTCAGTAAGTACCTGCGATTCCTGGAATGCCTCTCAGTGTAAATGAGGAATCTCAGTACCTTAAGCCCCCAGCCAGCCAATGATTTTTTCTGACCCTGGATAGCCCTACCCCCTCCTCAAAGTTCTATATAGGCTCCCACCCCCACCCCCAATAAAGTTGAACTGCTTCCCTTCTCCTGGTCCCTGAAGTCAGTCATTTCTGTCCTCTCACAGGCCATTGAATCTCCTGTTCATTGCTTCAGCTCCCTTAGCCCTAGTGGCCCAATATCAGCCAAAGATTCCCCAGAAGTGAAGGAAGCTCACATTTACAATGCAAATCTTCTTTATACTTCAAAGAATAAAGTCAAATGGCATACATAACTGAGGCTACGGCTGAGCCTGCCACTGCCTGTGCCTGCCTCTACTTCACAATGTGCAAGTAAGCACCTTGCTTGCCTATGAATATGATAAAAATTGTTTCCTACTTGGCATGTTCTACCTAAAGTAAACTTTGGCATCTGTTGAGCATCTGATGGTGAGAGAAGCTCACAGGAATTGTCTATTTTCCTAGTTAGAAGCAGATGTTAGTGAGAAGGCTGTGTAGAACTCATCCTATCGTTCTAGTTTTTCAAATATGTGAAACTGTCTTGTTTAAAGAGGAAGAATAGCACCTGCTATTAATACAGCTGTTTATGCTCTAATACAGCAAATAGCCTTCATCATCTTAGAGTTCACGCTAATGTTCAAAGGGAATTTTTAAAAACAGTGGCAGTCTAGTCAGCATTTGGCATGATGAGTAAATCTTTTGGCACTTCTGATTGGTTTCTCTCATGGTCTGTGTCATTTGAGTTTTAAAACAAGCCAAGTCAGTATAAAGAGGGAAGTCTAACAATTCCTGGGTGTGCCAGTTCTTTGTCCTTCGGTCTCACAGACTTACATTCCAGGCGTTTGCAAACACTAAGAAATTTGCTTATATTTTTTATTGTATAATATAGTTTAAAATGTTTTACATGTTGATCGATTCACATACTTTGTTTTTAATTAATAATAAATTAAAAATATATTCTGCCTTTTAAAACTATTTTTAAAACAAAGTAATAAATTACATTCCAGTTCACATTATAGTAGAGTAGAAGAAAAAAAAAAAGAAAAAGAAAAAGACTAAAGCCTTAAAAATCTTACTGAAGAACAAAGGCCCCAAGCCCACAATGAAGTAAAGTGATATATACTGATATGTTAGAGAAAGTTTATCTAGGGAAAGAAGTATAAGTCAGAAGGTTTTAAAAAGTAAATTAGCTGAGAAAAGTCATCATAAATACAAAGCCCATAATGGCTCCTTTCCTTTGAATGTGTTAAAATGGGTCAGAAAGTAGCTTCGAGGACAAGTTCAAATTAAACTGAGGGTTTTATCATGATTCAATTTCACTAATTACTTTAATAATTGAAGATGTTATCCAAGGCATACTGTAAATCAGTTAATTGTTTACTCCCTTTTTATTTTTTTTTATCAAATTGTGAATTTCAATTGCCATCATGAATATTACTTGATAAAGACACAGGTGTGATATCTGTGAAATATTAGTCAAGAACAAAACCAGCATCTTCACCAAATAAGGCAGCTGTGACAGTGAACATAGCCGTGTGGGGAAAACAACAGTAGAGTTTTAGAGTACATTGCACACATACAGATTCCTGATCCTGCCAAAAGCACAGAGCACAGAACCTACTTTAAATCACTGTTATAATCAACCTTTCCACAGTCACACCTGTTTTCACAGTGATCCTTCAAATAAGTCTTTTTCTTTCTTCTATCTACTATACCTCTTGTTTAAGAGACAAAGGGGACATGGGGAAGAAAAAAATAAGGAAGGAAGGAAAGATGCAAAGAGGGAAGAGGATGGAGGGCATGTGCAGTGACCTTCCACAGTCCTGGATTATTAAAGAAAGGAAATGAAAAATGGATCTATACACCTATAGCATACGTCAGGGGAAAGCCAAAGTCAGGAGAGAAACCAACTCTGATGTACCTACTAATAAGAAAATGCCTTTGACAACTTCCATTACTCTTTCAGCATCAAATACTAAGCTGAATAGTGCTCTACCGGGCTGTGACACTGGCACTTTGAACCACTGAATTGCAGCTTTAGAGTGAGGTGTTTTCTGCCTAACTGTTTGGGAACGTGGGGTGAAATGTCAAGAGAAACATGCAGGATTCACTTATTTTGAATATTTTCAAAGATCATGCATCTAATTAAGAGAAACACAAAGATATGAGGTAAAATTACACCCATATTCTTATACAGTTTTGTTTGTGAGTCAGTTGGGTGCTTTATACTGTAAGATACTAAAAAACTTTTTGTTGAATAAAAGCCTAATTTTATCTTTCTTCAATATTGCACATTATAGATGTTGTAGAATTGAGGAGGACAACCTCCACAGATCAGTAAGTCAATGCCACACACCATCACAAACAGCGCTGAGTACTAATTCCAAAAAGAGCAGAGCTTGACTCTGAAAATTAGAATTCATCTAGTGTTCTACTGTAGTTAATTACAGTGTTAATTAATGGACAGAAACCTTTTGGATATTTTCTTAAACAACCTACATAGGATGTTTCCTTTGATTCTTATTTCCTCTGACTTTATTACTGGGTCACTAAAACCATAAAATTCACAGTAAAATTATCTACTTACATATAGAAAACTAATAAGGTATCTGGATTTGGTGACCAGCGTTATGATTTTACAGTTCCCTGGGTCTGAAGCCTGAACTATCACTCTCTACAGACTACCCAGAAGGTCTCTGGACTCTTCATGGGCTCTCAGTTTCCTCCCATCGAAAAAGTGAGCAGCAGTGAACACCTATAAACCAGACCTGGAAAGGAGAGAGATGAAAGAAGGGAATGAAAATAAACAGAAGTTAAGTAGGTATCTTACTACTACAATTACATAATTCTGAGTAATTTTTAGAAGAAAAATGACGAAGCCATCTTAACTGAGTAGCTGGGAGCTGGCCCAGTGCCCTTGCAACATACTTCGCAGCTATCGCCATAAAAAATTCAGGATCTTGGTGTCATTATCAAATTTGTCATGGGTTCAGGGACATTTAGAAAGGGTAATTGTGTTTGACCAACTGAATACCCACTACAGTCAGTGCAGTTTTAAACAGAGAAGAAACGTAAGCACAAAGTCATCAGCATAAATTAAGACACAGTTAGCTCCTTCCCCTTCAGTCATCCAGCACCATTGTGTTCTAGAAACATCTAGCTACAAGGAAGGCCCCCTTTCCAGCACAGAATTCTGTGTCTGAAATGGATGGGCAGTGACGTCTGAACTTGCCAAGTCCTTTTATCATCCCAGTGCTCATTGTAATGGAAATGTGCCCATAGCAACAAAACTACTTTCAAGAAGATTGTATTAAGGTTAAATTCTTAATTGCTTTTTATTATTAGAAAATAGTACTTGCTTTGGGACACTGGCTATACATCACACACAAGATGAATTTCTATTGAAAATGATTTAGTTGTTTTTTAATCAATGCTATCAAGTGTAGTAACTTTGGCAGAGCCTGGAAGTAATTCTTCATCTATGTGCTGCTTTATTCACTTTATCTACCTATATGTCATCTATCTATCTATCTATCTATCTATCTATCTATCTATCTATCATCTGTCTGTCTGTCTGCCTGTCTATCTGTCTATCTTGAATCTTGATGGAAGTCCATTTCAACAATAACTATACTTAAGACTCTAAACTGAATGGTAATTAGAAAACGTGTCAGTTTGGACTGGGATTGGGGTGGTGGGGTGACTTTCAATTGGACACGGATCAGCATCAGCTCAAGAACAACTAAACTGAAGTCTCATAAAGGTCAGTTTAAGAGTCAGGGGTCACAGATGTTTTCAGAGTCACAACAAGGAAGTAACCAGAATTTTAGGTATCAGTTAAACATAAGAAATACTTTCATAGTATAACATAAAAAGCTACTGTTCATAGTAGCTTAAATATCAGTTAATTCCACAATTCTAAATTCAAAGTCTAACACTTGTTGACACTCATTTTGTAAATTCTATTTTATTTGGGGTATTGATGTGTCTACCTCCTTCTACTAAGCCCTTAACTGTGGGTAAGAGAGGCAGAAGGTTAGAGGAGAGACAGGGCACAGACTCCCTTACTGCTTCTCCCATGTGTTTAGGGTCAACTGGGTTCTTTGGAGGCAAACGCAATCTCCCTCAACAAGCATTCTCCTCCGAGGCTCATGAAACTTTTCTTTCCATCTGTCTCCAAGATACCACACCGTACAGCCTCTGGTCTTTCCAAACTGCTATACACCACACAACACCTCATACCACACCTCCTCTCTCGGGCTTTGCTTTCTGCCTGCTTGCCTTACTCTTACCTTCTGGTTCATCTCTCCAGCTGCTGCTGCTGTTGTTACATTATTTTATGATACTAAAGCCATCTTTTAAGGACTCTACAGAGGACTGGAGGCTAGGTGCTGTCTGAGAATCCCCAAGGTTTCAGTGGCAGGGTTTAACCATGTGCTTAGATCCAGTCTCAGGTTCTCTCACGCTTGGTGGTGTGGACCCATAGCTCCGTCTCTCCAGCTCTTCTCCTGTCTTCTAGGTCCTGATGCTCTTCCACTGTGCTCACCTTACCACGTCAACTATTCCCCAGTTCCAGGATCCTTATGATACAGTTGGGACACGTGGGACTGCACAGGATAATCTTTACCTGGGAATCAATGTCTATTCTGACTGAGACTTGAATTTACCTGTTCTTTATGAGATGAAGCTTTGAGGGATTTTGATTTGCAAACTTTTTGGAGGACATTGAACTTACTTCCTCCGAAATGGAGAATAAGATGCAATGAAAGGGTTTGGAGACATGAAGATGTACAAAGTGGCAGCTATCTGTGTATGATAGAAAGAGAATATCTCTCTGAAAACAATGTTCTTTCAAATTTCTGCTTTAAAATGTTCTTCTTGATTATAAGGAAAATATCCATGAAATGTATTAATTAGAGCTACCAATTAGAGATGTTGGAGTCTGTAACTATAGCTCAGTAGCAAAGCACTTGCCTAGTGTGCTGCCTGAGTCAGTGATACTGTTCCCAATACGGCATCTATCTGTCTGTCTACATATTAATGTTTGTCTATCTAAATATGTATATTTATTACCCACCTAGTTATCATGTATATAAGTATTGAGACAGCAGATAGATGATTGATCGTTGAGATATTGGGTTGACTTGCAATTATGCTGTAGTGCCTCAGTGAATAGACTAATGAAAGGTGGATAACATATAATACTTTATTCATATTGGTTTGTTTATTTTAAGAATATTTTACCCCAACAACAATTACTAGATGTTTGAGAATGAACATGGAAAAAACATCATCTCACTGAAATGTTTGTATATTACTGTCTATAGCATCCTATTCTCTGACCACCTGCGATGCTTTGTCCTTGTTTCTGGACACAATGGTGCAAATGTGGTTTCTCATAATACCAACCCTTCACATGTGGTCATGTCCATACTTAGCCATGCCTACACACAGAGAAATGGTCAATAATCAGAATGGCCTCTTAGAGAATTCACTGCCTTTCTGGGTTGGTTTTCCAATGTCTCCCTCCCCCTCTTTTCTCATTAGTAGAACTGTAGAGATTAATGCTGTCTCATTTTGACAATGTTGCTTATTGATTCCAATCTTGTCTATAATGATTCATAAAAAATTAATTGTGTATAGACAAGTTTAAAAGCTGCATTTCTCATCTAGTTTTACAAGCTTGCACATAATACTTAAAATGTTGAAGTACTATAAAGTGTGTTTTATCTGCTCATTTACATACTCTAACCATACGTTACATCTTTAGACATGTCAGTAAATGAGCTTCACTTTCATCTGTCCTTCTTAGTCAAAAAGGGAACTTTAGCACAGGGCCACCTAGAATTTTCTCATTCTTGAGTGTTCTCAGAATTGAATATTTCCTCATGAACCAGATTTCTTTGAAATAGATCTAGTAATGTGGGACATCGCTGAGAGGCAAGGGTAGAAAAGTCTTTCCCCAAGGCACCGCTTTTCTGAGATTTGTTGAGAGGAAGCAGACCTCCCTACTTATTTCCCACCCACTAGGCTCACAAGAGAACGTTGTCATGTGGGTTTTTTTGTGGTATTTTATTTTATATTTTGCCATAAACTAAAATTATGAAGCAAAATTGTTTTCAACATAATGCTAGACTTGCTACATTTCAGGATTTTATTTAATGAGAGAGATGTAAGATTAGCTCAAGAAAACACAGTGCTGAAGATGCCTGACTTGTAGAAATAAAGGGAGTTATCTGTGGTAAAGGTGCTTGTCAATCCTTTACCATAACTAATTTGTAATCATGTATGTGTGTGTGTGTGTGTGTGTGTGTGTGAGTGTGTATGTGTGTGTGCACGCATGCGCGCACGTGTGTGTTGTTGTGTCTGTGTCTGTACATTTGTTTGATGGGTCATAGAACAATCTCTGATTCTAGCTATCATCCACTTTATTATGTATTATATTATTATCATTAAATTAAAGACAAGGTTCTCGCTGGCCTGGTTCTCACCTAGCAGGCTAAGCTAACTAGCTGTTGTGCCCCTTATGTTTTAGGAGCATTACTGATTTGTATCTCTATTTCTGACAGCTTTTTTAAAAAAATAGGTGTGGGAATCTAACTTAGGTACCCAAGCTTGTCAAGCAAGCATCTTACTGACCAATCGCTCTCCCCAGCACAGAATCATATTTTTAATTTGACTGAATAATGGTAATTTATTTTGTTCTAAGAGTAATAAAAACACGATAAGGAGAAATTATATCATGTAAGTGTAAATTTGTACTAAATTCATACTAAGTTACTTAATGTTCCACATTTTTTTGAACACAGGAACTGTGCCTTTTTTTTTTTCTTGTCTAACCCAAAACACACCTGTGAGTGGATGAACATGCCACCAAAACTCGCATCTCTTTATGAGCCTGGAACAGATATTTTATATGTTAGCTGATCAAATCTGTACATTTTATGAATTTTCTTGCTTTGGGGGTTTGAATCATTCATTAGTGCAGCATTCTCCCAAGATCATCTGGATATAAATACAATTTTGGTCTCATCATTATGGTCTCCACCACTGCAGTGATAGCTCCCTTTTTCCAGATACCAGCTAGTGCTGAGATCCATGGAGGTGATAGAGATTTTATCTGGGCCATGTAGGCACTCTTCATACCCGCTGCTTCGATCCTGTCAAGCAGGAATATTTACATAGGATTTTTCTCACCACTCTCTCTGGAATATTTTGGCTGTCAATTTGGAACATTGAAAACATTTTATGACAGGAAAAATGAAGACTAAGTTTTAATTTTAGAATGATTTTTGTCTAAGCCTGCTAAGATATTTTCTCTACATATTAAAGACGCCCAAGGGCACGAGGCAGCCTTAGTCCTGAGGCAACTGGACTGCAGGTTTCCTCTGTTTGGTCATCCAGTACTTGTTAGATGCGGAACCGTTGACTGTCTGTTTCCTCCCCATTTCCATGTCAGGAATTTCTGTAGATGAACCATACAGGAATTGAAGTGAATTGCAGTTCACTACTCGTACAGCAAACACCAGTCTCTCCAAAAAGAGTGATCAATTTAGAGGAGGAACATGGTAGATCAAAGGAGAAGGACAATGATGATGCAATTGGGTATGTACATCCACGAGTAAATGTGTGCACAAAAGCACAACTCAAACACACACATACAAAATTACAAATTAAACAGAGAGGAAAAGCAATGTCTTTGACTGACAAAAGGGCACAGACTCAGCTAGTTACTCATGGGTCCAACACAGTGTCAGCCTCCTGAACTTCAGTTATCTCTTACATCTTGGGGAAGGATGGAAGAGTGAATTCACTGTTGCTTCAAAATCCTGATGCCACTGTTCAGCGTGCTGAAGAGAGTGAGGGAAACCATGCCAGGACATTTCCCCAAACTAAACCGCTGAGTTTTCTCAGCGCATGAGTTCTACATAGCAAATGTGAGTACATTGTTCTCCAAGGACAGTCTGCTGAAATAATATGTGCCTCAGTGGTACAGGGAGGGTCATGGTTCCTCACATACTGTGTAAAAACCATGTTGTATTTCATAGTTCAAATCTAGGAAGATCGGTTTTACCTTCGATTCCACACCAGAGAGCTTTGTTAGTCGAGAGTTCCACCTGAAAATTACCCACTGGCCCTCTGTGTCTTAAGTGTCATTGTTCTGTGGCACACGCCATCTCTTCACCTTCCCTTTGAATGGAGCTAAAAATAAACAGCACACCATTGTTGTAATTACAAAGTGAATGTAACAAACGGACTTAGTTATAATTGAATCCAGGGAAACTGGTGAACACGGAGACATACAGAATTAATTCAGGATCATTATTTGCGGTTAAAAACTTCTTTCCTTGGAAAAAGTATTAAATAGGGTAGAAAATCCAACTTTGTATATTTTCCTTCTATAATGAAGCAAAATGTCTGTCTCCTATACCCAGACTGAAATCTGTAAATGTTCACCAAGGGAAGCGAATGGTACAACGATTTCTTGCTTATGTCTAAAATATAGAAATATGAAAGAAGTGTTCACCAAGATGAAATATTCTATATACCCACATATAAGTGTCTTTTTACACAAATTTATATATTTTTGGAATTTCATGCATCAATTATCTAAAAACAATAATATTTCCCTATTCTCTTTCCCTCCAAACTTTACTATGCTCCCCAACTCCCTCTTAAATTCATATATATGCTGCGGAGTCCATGTAGTGTGACTTGAATAGCGGATCTCTGTAGGACCAGCTACTTGGGAAGTAACTTGTCAGGGCCTCCTCCCTGGAGAAGACTGACTCCCCCTCTCCTAGCAGTTCTTAGGTACATCATGTCCTTCATTCTATTGAGCTGTAAAGAAAAATAAAATGATGAAACTTACAAGTAATTGCATGGAACTAAAACTTCTTATATTAATTGATGTAACCCAGACCCAATGACAAATGCTGCGTATTCCTTTTTATTTTGTGTTTCTTGTGCCAAGTATGTAAATTTAAACATATAGCATGAAATAAACACAAACACTGGGTAAGTAAAAAGGGACCATGTCAAGTTGAGGTTTAGGCAGAGCGATAGAAAACAAAGCGGCTATGATGAGAAAAATGGGGGAACTGGTAAGGGCTTTAACAGGGCGGGGGAGGGGCAATAAGGGCTTTAACAGGG
>OU015753.1:106298051-106316599 GCA_907169655.1 Acomys percivali
AAACCAATTTTCAATGTGTTCACTGAATTTTGAGCAACATATACAGTGGTGAGAGCATCATCATGAGTAAGGGATATACCACCACCCAGAATCCCCACACACCACTTACAGTCTCCCAATGCATCTTAGTTGACACTGTATTCATGTTGTGTCCATTTCACATCAATGGAACAACAAGCACTTAGCTGTTTCATTGTTTGCTTTTTTTCCCTCTACCAATTGTGTATAAAACTGAGCACTATTCCTCAGTAGCTCATCTTTGAAATTAATCTTTTTTTCAGGCATTATAGTCCAGTTATAGAAATTCTATTTTGTATGCCTCCAATTCATCTTATTGTTAAGTTTCCTTTCAGTGTTTGAATATATGTGTAGCAATATTTTCAAAGCTGTTAATGGAGTAGGCACCGTCATTGTCATTGGTAGGCCTTTTCCTTTTATATAGATTACTATCCCAGCTATGGATGCTATTTTTTTACATTTCCATCACTGATCTCAGTCTTACTGCATTATCAACACTGTCTTTACTGGATTGCTTTGTACTCAAATTATATATATATTTTAATAATGTAGAGTTTTGCCTGATTTGTAGTTGATCTGTTGTTAACTAAACACATTGTGCAGAGATTTCGTTTTACTCCATGTCCAAGCATTTCTGAACTAGATTCAGTCTAGATATGGCTTGATATCCACCAAAAACGTCCCACTCCATCTTGGTCATCTTCACATTTGAACCCGAGTGATTATGTGCTGTAGAGCACAAACACGGCCTTCTGAGCTACAGGAGATCTAGCTGCATAAGAGATTGCCTCTCATCACTCCATCCTGTAGCCACTCACTGTGAGAGCAGAATGCCACTCAGAGCTGGACCAAATGAGTCTCGGTGTCAGTGGACAGTCACACTTTCAGTGAGTGACCCCGCTGCTCCCCTAATCTACTGTGTACCAGTGGTTCTGTAGCCCCTGGGCCTGATCTTTGACACTCTGCTTTGTATTGCACCTTATATTTGTGTGTGCCTATTATTGACTGAATGTGCAGACTGGTGCACAGACCTACCTGGAGCACACATCCACACGGTTCTTTCATCTCTCTTGACTCTGGCCATATCAATTTCCTTAAATTCTGACCTGTATGGTTTCAATGCTGTGTGCCCACGGGCAGGTGTGTGATCCACCTGAACTCCTCTGACTCAGAATGAAAGCCAGGTGGTCACAAATTTATCCTCTTGCTTCCTTTCCCAGGGCGTCTGCCTGTACTGCATGCCATCCTCATCTGAAATCACTTTCAGTATTTTTCTCCACTTTTCCAGTTGTTCCTAGCAAGAGAGAAGTTCTCACAACAGCTACACTAGTGTAGACGTTGAAATCCTCATGGCCACTGGGCCAGGCCCACGCATACCTCGTGCTGAACTGTGTTCTCATCAACAGGATCATTTGTGTTACTTTGACCAGGCTCATGTTAGGAATCCTTGCTGTTTTGATCACATTTAATTTTATGATAGATTATTGAAAGAAGGAGATTTCTTTTATGGAACTCTAAGTAAATGTTCTAAAATCTGGGATAAAGACAAATTATCAAACTACCTTTTAAATCATTTCCACTAAACTATTTTGTCCTCTTATTATTTGAAATCCGGTCTTCAACAATTGGAGAAATTAACAGAAATGAAATGTTTGTTACTGGTGTTTCCTCACAGGTAAGGTTAAGCTCCTACTAAATTCACAATATTTCATAAAGGGAGTGACACTGAAATACATTAAAATACAATGTGGAATTGCATGCTGAAGAAAAGCCCTGTTTCAGATCTGGGCCCAGGGGTTCTGCTCAAACTATGGCACCAGCCAAGGGCAATATGTGCAGTAAACTTTGAACCTCTACCCAGATCTAGCCAATGGACAGGTCATTCTTCACAGTTGAGTGAAGAGTGGAGCCTGACTTTCTCATGAACTCTGGTGCCCCGTATTTGACTGCATCCCCTTGATGGAGAGGCCCAGTGTCACTCAGGGAAAGGATAGCAGGCTACCAAGAAGAGACTTGATACCCTAGGATCATATACAGGGGGAGGAAGTCCCCCTCAGTCACAGTCATAGAGGAGGGGAATAGGGTGATAATGGGAGGGAGGGAGGAATGGGAGGATACAAGGGATGGGATAACAATTGAAATGTAATATGAATGAATTAATAAAAAACAACAACAACAACAACAACAACAAAAGAAAAGCCCTGTTCTAACATTACAAAGTGTGAAGAAAACTTTGTTATTATAAATCATAACTACAATGTTACTGAAAGAAAAAGTACTGGCTCAAGACACCTCAGGCCAAATTCTCAGCACAGGGAAAAGGAGCAGGGAATAAGAGACAAAGGCAGGTGATAGAGGTCAGAAGAGAAATGGCAGGGAAGGAAGAAGCAGGAATACTTTTTCCAGAGGGCAACAGGACGAAGGAGGACAGCTTCTGGATAGAGCAGAGACAGACATAGCACACAGGAAAACAGCAGCAGCTTTTAAAGGTAGATGGGGAAACCCTGTGTTAGGATAAGGTGTTTAATTTTAGTTGGGCATGTTAATTAGGTTAGCCAAAGGGGCTTTTGATTGCTGGACTTCAACTCTTTGATAGCTGGATCTTGGAAGCTGGCCTTGAGAGGAGGATGTGGCTAAACAAGGGAGCCGACCTTGGTGGTTAGCTTTCAGAATGCAATCTAATGATTTCTAGCAAGGCAAAGGGAGTGGGGGAGAAGGAGGAGGCCTGCCATGCTTGGGCTGCCTAGGGAACCTTCAGTTACTTTAAATACTCATAACTTTTAATCAATATCCCCTTATCTTAATCCTTTGATTAGACAACAAGCCCCGCCCCCTGTATGTAAAGGCTGAGTTACATTTCCCATTCAAAAGACAAACTCCTTATTTAATGTAATAAATATCACTTGTGAAATACCTTTTGGATACCTGGAAAAATACAAAGAATAAAAAGTTCAATAGTGAACAAAGTAAAGAGACCCTTCTTGGCTTGCATTCTAACTAGGCTCATTGTCAGGTAAGCAGTTGAGAACTTTGGATGCAGAAATATACATTGTATATGAAGGCAGGATCATGTCTCTGTGACAGTGTCTAGGCTACTGCTATCATCACTGCTAGAGACTGCCTCTGCTAACATAAAGCCCTAGTGGCACAAAACTCAAATTTATAAACATCTTCTTGCACACGCTCAATCTCAGCAGCCATCTCTCATGCTGCTGATAAGACCCAGAATTTTACTTAAAGCGCCTCTAGCTTCTGAGGAGGCCTTTGACCCGGAGGTGACAAAAAGCATCCTATGGCTGTGCAGCAAGCTATGCTCTGACTAGTCCCTCCGCTGACTTTCCCTGCTCTTCTGTGTAGTGCTGTTGTCTCTAGGCAAAACTACTGCTGCTGGGAACTTTCCTTTTCGTTCAAACAGCCCAAATAAATCAATTATATGGTATTGCCTCCGGTAGTCATGTTTTTTTTCCTTGATCAGTTCCAAATCCCTTAACTAATCCCCCTGAAAGAAATAGATAGTGAAAGCTATTGACAAGAATAAACATGCAAAAAGCTGGGATGTGAAATAGGAGTAAGGCATTGACACTTTAGGCAGAGTGAGCAAGGTGTAGGCTCACCAAGGAAGTGAGTGGGAAGAAAGGTCATGGAAAGGAACCCTTCTAGTATGCAGCTAAATTGCCTAGAGTATGGCTGGAAGAGCAACTAGGGTATCACATGTTTCATTTTACGGTTATCTATTTTGGTTTTGCTGTGGGTTTTTTGTTATTTGTTAGTTTTTTAAAGCAAGGGGTTATTGTGGCCTAGGGTGGTCTAGAACCTGCCATGTATCTGAGTTCCTGGTCAATATGATTCCCCAGTCCTGATGATTCTTCTTAGCATGGTCCAGTGTTATTTAGTCTTATCTTCCCCCAGCTCCCATAATAATAACTCATGAGATTTAATTATTATTTTACAAACATCTAGTTATATAGCTAGGCTTGTCTCTGACTAGCCCATAACTTAAAATAGCCCATTTATACTAATATACATTCTCCCAAGTGACTAGATACCTGAGCTCAGTTACCATGTGTCTGTCCTCTTCGCAATAGCCAGTGAGTCTCACCTGCCTGTCTCCACTTCAGAATCCTTTCTGCCTCCAAGATGTTCCACTTCTTATTTCCTGCCTAAGGTATAGGTAATCAGATTTATTATTGACAGGTGCTCCATCGATACATACACAAGATATTTCCTCTACAATTCCCCTTTTTAGTCTAATAAAAACGTCATTTTCTTTAAATAATAAACTAACATAAAGCAATAATAACAAGTATTATTATTATTATTAAACAATTATGAAAACTACTGTATTTACATACACAATTTCAGGCCATGTGAATTTGACAACTTTGTCAAAATATTCTATTGTCTATTTTATCTTGGTGATTTCAGAGTTGTATACCTAAATCATTTTTTTATTGGAGCTTGCATTACTAATCTACAAACATCTTCTTAAACCTAAAACATGTTCTTAAAACCTAAAGAACTTAAGCTTAATTGTAAGTCTATAACTATCTAGTCTTCAATGCTATCAGAGACTTGAGAAGGAGATAAATATTACTTACCTAAGTATGTAGGAAGTGCAGGTAAGTGACTTTCAATATTAAGAATTGGCAGGCAACTGGCTGCCTTGATGGTCACCCAAATTTCTCTGTAATGTTGGAGCATCAATCTTCAGTCTTCTGGCCCATTATATACAACAAGCATAGTTGTGAAGCAGGCACTATGAAGGACTTTCTTACACTGTCTTGGCAGAGTTTGGCAGTAGACATTGCCTAAGTCTGTTTTGGCCCTTTCAGACTTCATTCTGTTTGCCATTGTAGTAAGGACAATTTATTTGTCCAGTGGCTTGCTTGCCACAATTTGAAGAAATCTCCTAATGGAGATTCTTTGATGCTCATCATCTTCTTTCAAGTCAAATAGTGTGCTACCAGGAACTGACATATCTCCTTGCCAGAAAAGCTGTTTATAATCATAAAAAAATCTTTAAATGGAATATTCTGTAGGTCTCAGAGATTTATTGAGACCATATATCTCTATATATATATTTACGTAGTGTTTAATTATTATCTATCTATAGTAATTCTGAATAGACAAAAGTTGCTTGTTTCTAACTATTTACTAGCTGTTTAACCTTGAATGTATATTTTATGATAAAATAGACTAGTGACTGCCATGACCATGAATTTGATTGACTATCAACTTGCATTTCTTTATTATCTCAGTTATAATAGAAGCTTTTAAAAGGACTGGAAATAAACCTTGTATTTTTAAATGAGTTGCAAAGGTGCTATACCTTTATACAAGAGTAAAATCATCTGTATGTATGTGTATCAAAAATAGCTTAAAATTTGTATCAATATACAATAATATATAACATATCAAAATAATATTTTTGTATTAATATATAAAATTCTATACCAATGTATTAAAATACTTGAGAATAACAATAGTTCTTTATTGAAAGAGCAGATTCAATATCTACCCTTTTCTCCTATTAGTCCTGAATTATTCCTATGTGGTATTTCCATATGCTTCCCTTTTCCTCTTAGCTCTTCCTCCTTTACCTAAAAAAGAAAGATGGAAAGAAAGGAAATAGAGAAATCCCTGAGTCCAAGTTCCTGTACTGATTTTTCTCTGATTACACCATTAATAACTTATATGCAGCCACTTTTAATGACAATTATCTGTCACCCAATAGAACAACTAAGCCCTACCCACCCTGCCTTCAGGGAAATGGGTGTCACTCTCTTATATTGCTTTCTGCTTATTTGGAGCATAGGATAACTTTTGAGGAGCCCAAAATGATTGGGAAATAGTTAAGCATGCTAGCTGTAAGATTTGTTGTCCAGTCTCTAAATGCTGTGAAAATGCAGGCTTAAATAAAATCCTGTTAGGACCAATCTGAAAGATTAGACCAATTAAGCTAGCTGCTTTGAAGCTGTCCAGGAAACAAGCTTTGATGAAACAGCAACTGAAACAGTTTGAGGCTGGATCATGGAAGATGCTAAGCTAAGGCCTGGTTACTTCAATGGGGTTTGTGATGGAATCCTCAGGCTCCCATGTTTATTGGATAAGCACTTCCTTTCCTGAGTCATCATCACAGTCTTCACTCTTTCTCATTACTTGTAGGAAGCCCTTTAACACGCCCTTCAGTCCTTCATAGGACTTGGGCTATCTCAATTTTACATGTTCAAATACATCCAATGTAGTTGGACTAGGTGACTCATAACTGAAATGCTAGAATGTAGGGAAATAAGGCATGGCCATTGGTATGAGTTGAAGGCTAGCATTCCTAGTAAGTATTGTCTTTAAAAGAATAGATAAATTAACTAGAAAACAACAGTAACAAACAATCAAAAAACCAAACACAACAATATCCAGAATCAACACAAGTGTTGACTAACAAAAAAAAATAGATTAAGAAATGTGGTATTTGTTATAGGTGGTCAGACACCTAAAATTATAACTCTTTGGGATTCTGAGAACAGAGGATTGCTATCTTTTGAGGATAGATTAGGTTACACTGAAATCTTGAGCCAACCAATCACCCTATCCTACTTAGTGTCCAAGCTCCTTTCTGAGGCTGGTCTTGGCTGTAGGTTTGTACCTCATCTGCTTTGGTTCCCTTTCCACAGTCAGCTTCTTCCATTCTTCACCTCAGTTCTCAGAATATCTGTTGGTCTGGGAAAAGAAATCATTGCACACTTCATTTTGAAAACAGTTACTCACATTTTGTATTTTATTTTATTTCACGTTTTAAAAATGTTTCTTGTCCTTAGGTTTTCAAATTTCTACCAAAATTCAGTGTGGTGACGCGGTTATCATTGAATTAATTTTATTATTATTATTTGTATTTCTTCTGCTTAACCATAATTTG
This sequence comes from Acomys percivali, assembly GCA_907169655.1. NCBI lineage: Eukaryota > Metazoa > Chordata > Mammalia > Rodentia > Muridae > Acomys > Acomys percivali. The sequence continues at coordinate 106,304,983 of OU015753.1, forward strand.
AAATCTTAGACCTATGAATTTGCTATATCATAGTGATTATATTTCTATATTTACATTACTTTTGTCATATGGCACCATAATCGTGCTTATAGGAAGTCGGAGCTTTTTCCTGTAGGTCTAAAATGCTCTATTCAGTTTTCGTTGGTTTTAAAGATATATTGATTTTCAAAATTATTAGTGTTTCACTAATCTGCTCTTAATTTTCATTACTGTATTTTTTTTTGTTTCTGTTTCAAAACCTTTCCCCTTTTTAACTCTTGTGTGTACATTTGTTTATTTTCTTAACATAGGGATATTTAAAATAGCAATTCTAAGGATCTTGTCTATTGATTTCCCACTCTCTGTTACAGCTTGTGTAGAAGTTTCTATTGATTGATCTTTCTCCTACTATGCAGTTTCCCTTTCTATATTTTTTAATTGGGTACAAAGCATGCACTTTATTGATGGCTGAACTCTGTTCTCGCTCTTTAGCTGGTGTGTACATACGCTTTTTCTTTTCTGTCACGTAGTTAAGTTTCTTCCAAGTATGATCCCCTTGAGATTTTGTTTTGATTTTCATGCAGCAGAGCCTTCACTTCAGCCAGACTCTCCCTGGCTCTTACCAAAAGGACTTCTGGTGATGATGCCTTTCAGAGACTCTACCTCATGCTGTGGATTAGAAGTCCCTTTTTCTCTGCCTGTTGAGAAAACAAAGTATTTTTGGCCACATGTGAGTTTTAGTTCTTTATTATTTTTTTCACCCTCTTACATTCTAGTGAAGCCTGTCTGAACTTTGTAGCCTGTGCTCACACATACAGATGTCAGTGCTCAGCAAAAATTCCAAACTTGCTCTGAAATATCAATGTGGTATTTCTACAGGCATGGCTTTCTGTCCAGTTTTCACTTCTAACCATGTCATCACATGCTCATTTCTACACTTTTCACTGAGAAGAGTTAAGGCTCAGCTCTGCCTCCCAGACTTCCTACTGTTTGTGTTTTTCCAGGTGTCACACACAGCTTCTGAAGGGAAGTCTCCGGTAGACCGAGTATAAGCATGAGGAACAGCTGTGCTGTCTTCCTAAGAGATTAACGTGAAGCATCATATCAAATACCCTGCTTCTGGCCCAGCGTATAATGAAATCAATAAACTTTGATCCCTTTACTTCTATAAATTTTTGTTGTATATTTCATTCTTTGAAATCTAAAACATATTGCTATGGTTTAATTCTCTGTTACTGTGGCCAAAAGCAATTTGAGGGGGAAAGAATTGATTTTGTTTACAGCCTCTCAGGGCAGGGACTCAGTGAGGAACCTGGAAGTAGGAGCTGATGCAGAGGACGTGGAGGAGCATTGCTTATTGGCTTGTTTTCTCTGGATCATTCAGCCTGCTTTCTTATACAGATGACGGCCATCTGCCCAGAGGATGCATTGTCCATCATGGGCTGGGTCCTCTTCCACTAATTAGCAATAAGAATACCCACAATAACTTCCAAAGAGGAGTCTGATGAGGAAAGTTACTCAGCTGTTGCCTATGCTCAGATGTGTCTGCTGGACAACTATGATTCACCATCACAATACTAGCGATATATTTCGTTAATGGTTAAGTCCTGGTAATGTCAAACAAACATGAGCTTCTCTTTCCTTTACCATGTGCTTTGGGCCAATGAGGCTGATATCAGTCCTTCATTCCATGTTTGCTAACGTCTCAATCAGTGCTTGTTCTGAAATAATAACTAGAAGCTTCTTTTACTCACAGGGCTCTATTATGTGATGAAAGTATTTTAACCAATACTCACACGATATAAATGACACAACCTATAAGACTTTAGTGTTCCTTCACATGAATTATGGCTCCTTCTGCAGCTGTAAAATCAATGTTATTAAGGTAAGCCCAACCCCACATCTCATCATACAAAACAGAGTTCACATATTGACAATGTTGGCTTAAGAATTCAACATTATGCCTTCCAGCATCCTGTGGAATTGGGGAGTCTGCTGAGCCGGCATTTGACAGCTGGCTAAATATGAGCAGCTATAGCAGGAAGGCAAAGTGAAAGATTCATTTTCTTTTATTTTAGGACATTAAAGGATGATGCTCTTCAACACAACTTTCTTCAAATAAACTAGGCATGTGCTGGTTCTAAATAGAGCATATTTACTACTCCTAAGGTCCCAGAGAAATCTCCTTTTCTATCAAGCCATTCAAAGTAGACTTTAAAGTACAGTCTAGCAAACTAAAACTGGAAAAAGCATAAGACAGCATGTAAAGTTCTATAGGCATAAAAGTTGGTTTTGTAATGTCTGATCTTACTTATCACTTATGCAAGATGTAAAGCCATCAGTATCTGGATCTCTTCATCTCGCCTATCATGGGCTACAGCACACACAAGAAGATTTGGTCCTCAGGAGAGGACTAAATGCATTAAATGGATGAGAGTGTTGTTGCTTTTATAGACCACATTTTTACAGCCTACCCTTAACTCTTGTAAATGTCTTTAGCTGTTTCCCTCTTAGATCTGCATCTAATAAGACTCTGAAACAATAGACTCACTTCCCTTTGAGAGGCATTACTATAGAGCACAAGAAAATACATTAGATGTTTCCCCATACTCCTAACTCTACACCCCATTTTTATTTTATGACATTGCTTTTTGAAGTATTTATTTTACAGACCTTTATTTGTGGAAGATGTTTTATGAGATCAGAGCACAAGACCTTCATAGTATGTTTTAAACTCATCTTCTCCAACGTGGTCATATTTGTGTCTATCAGTCATTGCATTGTTTCCTTGGTCCTAAGAGTACAGATTCATAAGGTCATTACAGAGGTCAGCAGTAATATCTATCTCTGAGAGATGCAATCACGTCTGCTGTGCTATCCGAGGGACTGCTTATTTATCCATTTAATCTTTAATTTATTTTTCAAACCTGTTATTTTAAGTGTATCACCTATTTCATACCTTCTATAATAAGGTTCAGAAGATCTGATTTTTTTCATACTGAATTTTTGAAACATAATATTTTTGGGTTATCTCTGCAATCTATCTGAAACTGGGGAAACTATTTTTCTAGGGTTAGCATGAACACAGCCATTGGGATTGCTTTCTGTTATATTTATTTCTATATGATGCTTCTGCAATGTGGAGTTCACATACATAACAACACAGTTAAAATGCTAAATCTTATTCTTAGAACATCCTGTGTTGAAAAATGACTGTCTGAATAGTAACTAGAAAGGGCTTAGAGCATGGGTTGCCTCTGAGCAGACTTTCTCACCACCTCTCTCTATTGCATGAGTCATATTGGAATGAAAAGTACATGTAAAATAAATGAAAGGTACATGTGTGTGAATATATCCATATACATATCTACATACTGAGGAAGAATATAAGGCTTAATTTTTATTTCCAATTTTAAAAATTTTTTGCTGTAGTAAGAGTACAGCAAATTATTTCATACATTCCTTTAGATATTTTTCTTTCTAAACACATAAAGCACTACCAAAAATACTGTCTTTTAATTTTATAGCACTGTAATTTTTCTTTGAAACATTTTTAAGATATTGTATTTCTATGTAGCCCAGTCTAAAGTAAAATGTGGGAGTGTTGTGACTCACCTCTCGTTACAGGAGTTCATTAGTGCACACATTTTGCATTACCATTAGCTCAGGTAGATACTTTTACTGTTTAAATATCAGCGTGCCAACTAGGTTTTAGTGAAGATAAACTGTTGAGTCCATGACAAGGAAACTCAGCAGGCCATGCACAGTTTTTGTGATGTCAATGATCTGTGCAGTCTGTTTGACATCATAGGTCTGATAGGGCAGAAGTGCATGATGTATTTGTTCATTCTACAGATTTTGGAAGACAAACTCAACTCAGCCTTAAACATGAAGAAGTGTGGCTATTATTGAAGTTATAAAAATGTGGAAAGTTGTCAAAACCAAAGTCAGCAAAGTGTCTCAAAGTTATCCATTGCCATGCTGTGCTGTTATAATGAAAACACTATCTTTCATGGAATCATTTCCTTAAACATCATGTGTGAAGCACAGGCGTACTGGCGCACACTGTTACCAGAAACCCAGGTTGTGGTGGCCTTCCTTTTAGCACTCTAATTGTAAGAATACCAAAGACACTGTAACTTATGAAAAGAAGAAATTTATTTATTTTCTTGCCTTTCTGAAAGCTAGCTATCCAAGATCAGGGTGATTGTCTACAACTATTATGTGGTCACACCCCTACAGGAGACAGCATTACATTGTAGACTGTTATAAGGTAGAAGGTTAAATCTTAGGGTCTTTGTTTCCTTCCTGAGACCCTCATATATTATTAGCTATTTTTTTTTTCTTTTGAGACAGTCTCACTATGTATCCCTGGCTTGCCTGGAACTTACTATGTAGACCAGGCTGGCCTTCTACTCACAGAGATCCACCTTCAAAGCTCTGGGTGCCACCATACCCAATATTCCGTTTAACTTTTAATGTCTTATTTCTTGTGCTATCACATGAAAAACACCTGGTTTTGGAAGGGACACGTTTAACAATTGAAAAAGTCAGGCAACTTATGTAAATATGTGCTCCTCTATTTTCAAAAAATAGTATACTGTTTATAATCAGAGGAATATTCTATCATCACAGTTTTCTATGACTTAACCCTATTTATTTGTCACTGAGCTAGCATTCTGCTATAATGAATATTTACATACTGTTATGAAATTGTGAGTTCCAAAGTTGGGATTTTACCAATATCTTCAGTGTAGTAATAAATATCTATAATTCATCAAACAAGGTACACTTTAAAAAAGAAAATCCATTTTGTTATTTTTCAGTCCCATCAAAGGTCATTGAGGTAGAAAAAGAAGAAACAGTGAGAGTCAGAAATGATGGATGACCACAGATAAATGGTGTTTTCTGGACACAATAGTGTGGTAGCACTTACGAACTTGGAGAAAGATTGACAGAATGCACAGATGGACATAAGGCCAAGCCAATCAAAATCTCAGCAAGAAGAGAGGAGATGGGTGTGGAGCCCCACACCTACCAAGGAGATATTCATAGCAGATCACTGCTGGAGGAGAGAAAGTCAGGTCTCTTTAAGCTAACTCCAGTACAAGGGCACAAACAAAATGGTGAGGATAGCACACATTGGACTTGATTGGTTTTTTAAAAAGTGAAGATGAGAATTTGGATGGCTAGGAAATGGGAGATGAATCTGGGAGGAAGTGGTGGATGGTGAATAGACTAAAAATATACTGTGTGAAATTATCAGAGTTAATTTAACAGCATTCATTTTAACCTAAAGTGCCTGAAGACGATTTTAAGCAAAGACTGTGAACTTAAAGGTCTACAGGTATGACAATGTTGCATTTGGGCTGTTTATTGTCACCAGTGGCCAGTGTCATCAGGCTAAATGAAAGGTACATTGTATGTTTTAGAGAATTCCTGTAGCTTAGCTTCATCAAAGGAGTATTTGATCAAGGTTACATTACAAACTCAGGGGCGTCCCTCTGCCTTCAGACTTTCCAACTTTACCAAGATGTGTATCAGTAAGAGCTGTCAATATGGCTTCTTTGGTGTCTTCTATTTCCTGATGACCATCATTCTCAAAGGAAAATAAAATAGTTTCTGACCTATAACAGTCTTCATTGGTCTGGACAGATACAGTTCTAAAGGAGTCCAGTAGGATTCATGGGAGCAGCCAATAAAGTAATCCATACAGAGAGTGCTATTTGACGATTGTGTTGGTGACCAACAAAAGCAAAAAATAAAGATCGACAGAAGCCAAGTGACAAGACATCACCTCTCCATTGCAGTCTCATGGGGCTTTGAATTATTTCTTTTTCCCCTATTTCCATCTAATGAAAAGGAGAACTCACAGCTCAGCGAGCTTATAGGCTCCTCATTATCTAGTTTTAGAGAAAGAGCAAAAAGTCCAGATGAGCCTTCCCTTTTGTCATCTGTTCTGAGAGGAAAGGAGAGCCAGAGACCCTCCAGCGAGAAATCTGGCCATGGAGCCAAGTCTGCACACTACAAACAGTAGGGTTCCAGCTGCATCTGCCCAGCAAAGTAACGCTCCCACTTATCCAGCACTGATTTTACCATCTAATTTTCAATAAAAGGTAACAATAATAAATGTTGAAAAATTGTTTATAAATTTCTGAAAAGGGTCATTGCTATGATAAGGCCTTCTAGGGAGAAGTTCATGAAGTGCTGACAATAGATTCTCCCAAAGAATAGGGCAGCTCAGCCATAAGAACTAAAGTGAATATGGGTGGGTGGGGGGCAGGGAATAAAAACAGCCACGTGGTGATAACTAAATTTTGAAAAGCCTCATAAACCAAGTGTGAATGTGGATATTAGCATTATAAGGTTGGTGGCGCACGCCTTTAATCCCAGCAGGAGGCAGAGGCGGGCGGATCGCTGTGAGTTCGAGGCCAGCCTGGTCTACAAAGTGAGTCCAGAACAGCCAAGGCTAACACAGAGAGACCCTATCTCAAAAAAACCAAAAAACAAAAACCAAAAAACAAAAGCATTATAAGGAAATAGAACGTAAAGGGGACTGTATTTGTGAATAATTACTTCCATCGAAGAACTAGATGGACCAGGCATCAAAGTCAATCTAAAAAAATATACTTTATTGCTGTAGAATTTGTGTTTAAGTTCTAAATATCTATTACACTCCATAAGCTATCCCTTTTATCCAAGCTACTGCATTGGTTCTCTGGGGACACCTCCAGATTCCACTGGAAAAAGAAGATAAAAGACTCCCACGTTCAGCCTTTCTGCTCTTTTGAAATCAGTAAGTAGCCAGCTGTTCCATAGCAATGGAGCCTGTACTTTGAGTGCATTCATGACATCTATCAAAACGGTGTTTACATTACCCTAATAATGTTAACTTAAGCATTTTATTGCCTTGCTCTGCAAACTGTCTGAGTACACTAAAGAGATCTTCCCCTGGGAGAGGCTGCCTAAGCGGGAGGGAGACTACACGCAGATCCTAGGTGCCCTGGAGGTTGCTGCAGGGCACCTGCAGAGACACAAGCCTGCATTTGCTTTTGTTCTTTCCCAACTGGGAATATTCTATGGTCAATAAATGCTGGGGAAAGCAAATGTCCTCCCATACAAATACCTGGACTCTGTGGTTTTTGTGGTTCAGACAGGGCTGCTGAGCTGGTGAGAGTCCCAACAAGGAGGCTCTGTGCAGGTGGCTGCTGGCCTCACAAGGCTGTTTAAATGCACATGGTGAATCCAGCGGCCCTTCCTGCTCCTCAGCACTTTGAAGAGCAAGTGGCAGAAATCAGGAGTTTTGTACCTAATCCACTCTTGAGTTACCCAACCACAAAATTATATTTAAGCAACTGCCTTGAGAGCTAAAATGCCAGGCTTATTTTTCTCCTTCTTGCTCTAATAAGTTAGAGACAGGAGATCAGGCTTTAGCAAAGCTCCAATCACCACTATCTCTGGCCACGTATTAACAGAAATGATGATGGCGTTTGTAATAAGCTCTAGCTGAAACCTTAAAAACTATTAGTGTTTTAAAACTGCTTGTGAAGTTCAGGAAATAAAGTTATGTAGGTGTCTGAAAGTAAACTTACCGTCTTTGTAGAGAAATTGGCATCTTGATATTTGGGTTTGAAATTTCCTTAGCTTCAGCCTGTGATTACTTTTTTCCCTCAAGCTAACAAAATACCAAATTATAGCTTGGCATAAATATACCTGCTGTTCCCCTTTAGCAGGAATTAAGTAACATGAATAATAGATAAGGAAGAAGGAAGTCACGGATCAGCAGTAGTGGGCAGAGAGGCAGGTCAGGGGTAATCCCAGCATATGATTTTTGTGAGTACAAATGTCATAATAAAACATACCTTTTTTTTCAGTTAATTTAGTGAATAATTGTGCAAAATTCAACCATACATCTGAGCACATGGCCACATCACCTCAGAAGCTACCACTCTGTTTCTATGCTACCATATTTTATCTTATAAATAGGTACAAGCATGAAATGCCTTACAGCCTGCAATATAAAAGAATCAGACATGCAAAGCAAATGATTTAATTTCAACATCAGCACCAAAACAGAAGGAAAAGCAAAACCATTGAGTTTTGTCTTTATTATTGTGTTGTACTAGATATTTGCATGTTTTTGACTGTTAATAAACTACCGTGTATGTAATGTAGTCTTAGCATTCAAACATGGTTTGTGGATATCTAGATAGAGTGAGTAAAATGTGTTATATGCCCATTAAATTCCTCATGTCATACAACAGTACCCAGGATGTGCTGTATGGAACATAAACATTTTTAGTGTAAAATTCTACCTGCAGCGTAACTTTCATCTTCTTCTATCTAAAACATACCTTCATTGCTGACCTGACGGGACTGTATTTTCACATCCAGTTAGAATCCTGTGATCCTAAGGCATCATCCATCACTAACCAGACGCAGGCTCTCACCATGTCCATGCAGGAGTGAATGTTTTTCATTACAGGAAGGAGGAGAAACCCTGGCTCCCAGCTAGACCTTATCTTAATGGCACTGCCATACTGTCCCACGAAGTTCCATCTCCATGGCTTCAGGAAGCCGCATCTATTCCATCACTTCATCTACCATGGGAGACAAAAACATGGCTCCTGTGAATTTGTGAATGTGCATTGCTATGCCCTTCCTTACCTCTGGGCCATTAGTGTGTATCAACCTATAAACTTCTACTGCTGCTGTACAAGTTGATGAGGGACTCCAGCCAGATGTACACTACATGCATGGCTCTCTTCCAACGCTATCTTATTCTATCCTCACGACAATTTCATGCCATCGCAAATAGTAGTGTTGCTAAAGATGCCAGACACAAAAAGAGATAGTAAGTAGTGGGTTTGAAGTTTCTATCAGACATTATAGAATCCATTTGAGACAGCCAGTAACAAGTGTAAGAAATATAACACTAGAGAGATAAATAAAAGCTAAATTGTACCATCTTTCCTATTAGAAAAAAACTCAGAGGTCACAAGAAAAAAAAAGTCCTGCAACTCTGAGTTCATTCAATCACATTGTCTGTTCTACATACACGCACGTGCACACACACTCACACACACATACACACACACACACACACACACAATCACATGCTTCTTAGAACCAGATCACATGGTCAGAAGAAACAGTAGTAGGACATTTATTATCTAGATACTTTTAGAAGCATAGAATTTATTGCATGAACTTGACACAAATTCATGGGTCCAAATTATTTATTTTAGTGTTTAAATCAAGAAAAATAATATAAGAATAGTATATTCAAGGTTAATTACAATACATATATTTTTAAATAGCAACAACTTTACTAAATATAAGAAAGATTATAATAAAAATGACAAAATATAAAAAACAGGCTTTATCAACTGGCTTCAAAATTGAGAAATACTTTTTTAGACTAGGTCTTCATAAAGAGAATTCCTTTTCTAGCAAACTGTTTATGAATATGGGGTTACAATAACCTTCTATGAAATAAATTTCAGGATGTAAGAAAATATTTCTAAAACAATTTTAGGCTTTGCTGAAAAGTGTGAGCATTTTCTTTTGACATATTTTTAAACATGTTTTTACTGACCATAGAAAATTAATACAGAATTCTTATTTTATTTGAACAGTTTTTATCTTAGCATTATTCTTAAAGGAATTAAAATAAGGAGTGATTTTATTTGATGGATGGGAGTGGGTACGCAATAATAGCTGTTTTTGAAGAATAGTAATGTTTCTATTGAGAATGTTTGCAAGTGTATTGTGTTGTGTGCTTTACCAGCTTCCTTACAATCATACACTCATTACAGCTGTCTTCTAACTTCATGCGATTTGTATTTTAAGGGCACTCAGGTTGAATAAAACAGAGAAAAATTCTTAGACTACGTGTTTCTAATAATTAGTTACAAAAGACCCATTTGTATTCAACTTAACATATACATGGGTTAATGTGTTCATGCTTTTTGAGAAAGAAGAAATATAAACACTATAACCCCTTATTTTTACAAACATCAGATTTTCTATTTATACTTAGCAGTGTGGGGGGGGCAAAGGTTTGAAGAGATGGCTTGTTGATTAAGAGTATTTGATGCCCTTGCAGAGGAACTGGCTTCCATCTCCAGTACTCACCTCAGGCAGCTCACAACTGTCTGCAACTCAAGCTCCAAGGAATCCAATATCTACTTCTGGGCTCTGCATTAACCTCCACTCATTTGCATATAGACACTTGAACACACACACACACACACACACACACACACACTACAACAAATACACCATTTAAACTAGGCAGTCAATTATACAAAGAAGCTATATTTGGCATACCACCTACTTAGGTTAACGGAGAACTAGGAAAAATAACTCAAGATAATTCACTAGGGCAAAATACAAGCAATGCTTCTAACCCATGGATTGTGGTGTTTGAGATAAAAGGCAGTAAGACAAGGAAATGGTTGACATAAGAAATGCCAGCGATGGCTGGCAAATTGGATCTGTGCTGAAAAGTCTGTATTCTTCTTGCAAAGAACCTGGGTTCATGACCAATCAAGTGGCTGACAACCATCTGCAGCTCCTCTTAAGGGAAGCCTCTTGCTTCTGTGCATAACTGCATGAATGTGTCTATACACACAGACAAACACACAAATAAAATACAAAATGTATCTTAAAAATGAAAAATAACTGAGAGCCAAGCTGACTTGCATCATATGGCTAAGGAGTGGAAAAGACAGTCGTGACTCTTTTGAGTCCCCACATTTCCTGAGCACCACACTCCACATAAGAGAAGTATTGACTAAGTAAGAGCAAGTGAGAGACACATATCCATTTTCATCTTTCACAATTTTAATTAATTTATTTGTTATAACTTATTCATATTACATTTGTTTTGTTATCCCCTCGCTTGTATCTTTCCATTCCCACCCTCCCTCCCTCTTCCACCCCATTCCCCTACCAAAGACCTCTGACAGGGAAGGCCTTCCTCCTCCACCATCTGACCACAGCCCATCAGTGAGGAGTGGAGGCACATAATGCTGACATGAACAATATGGTATCATCTCTACTGAGACTCTGTCTCTCATTCTACTGTTGCCACTTCGCAGCAAGCTGCTGTGTGGAGAGCTGTGACTGGGACATCATGACAACAGGAAAATATCCATGAGGCTTTGAGGCGTGAAGAGGAGAGGACACAGGAGAAAGCAGGCGACTTAGAGACAAGCACACAAGAGGCATGGCATCACGGGCAAGGCGGGGATTGGGAACTGGGAATGATCCATTGTCAACTGAAAGGATAGCATCAGCCATGACGCTTACATTAACCCCTGACTGCCAAGCACTGATGGGATCAATCCGGGGTAGGAACACAAGGAATGCAGATTATCAGGTGTGAAGAGGATGTCTTTAGTGTACAGGCTAAGCTTTTGTAACAATGAAATTTAATAATACACATTAGCATGATTAAATTAGCCCAAAGGCATTCTGCTTTTCTTGAAGTTACTGCTGTTATTGCTACCCATAGTCTATCAGCTGCTTCTTTCAATTTGTTTGTAATAATTTTCCATGGTATTCTGGGAGGAAGCTGTACTTTAGTGTGTGTGTGTGTGTGTGTGTGTGTGTGTGTGTGTGTGTGTGTGTG